>UELV01180847.1:0-14558 GCA_900490015.1 Megastigmus stigmatizans
ACCATTCGAAAGAACAACTCAAAATACGTCGGTTACGATCGTTTTCAAATTTTTTCACACCTTTCTTTAGTTGAAAAAAAGCCTTGAAAAAGTTTTTGGAAATTCGGGGTCTTGGTCGATAATGGGTTAATGATTTACCAAATGTCTTAAAGACATGTAATCATATGATATTTATAGACAAAACGCAAATTACCTCCACTTCCTTCCTAATGAAATTGAAGAGGCAATTGCGGCCTTAAATTTCTATGCGGACACCATTACCTTCTGGGCACAAGAAAGCGGGTTAAAATTGAACCCCAAAAAAACCCAAGCCATCATTCTAAACAGCCTGTTCTACACAAACCAGCTATTCTTCCGACGTTTTTATATGGTCAAGAATCACACGGATGGGATCAGATACCTTGTCAGTCGGGGTGTCAGAGATAGAAGGAAATATTACATTAGCGGGTCGAATCTCGTATCTCGAGGATCTCATCAATACCCAGAATGCATGCATGCTCGAGTTAATTAGTAAGTGCGACCAGCTCCTCCAAAAAAATTAAGCCTTAAAGGTGCAGTTAGACAGAGCATTGTCGGAGGATGCGAGCGCCCAGGGCGCTCACTGGGTCACTGTCTTGCGTACTCGTGCTCATGATGCGTGCGTTTTTAATTTTAATACTGTTAAGGATTTTAATGGCAGGGGAATGGATTGTAGCGGATTTTCTGGCTTTGTCAAGGGCACTGCAGAGAGTTGCAAGGTCATTTTAGCCGACGTACTGAATAAGAATTGTGATGTCTCTTTCGAAGCGACAAATGATGTGCCGTTTGCGGTTCTCAGAGCCATTCTCCCTTTTGAGAAAAGTAGCTTTTTTGGTGTCCGTATATTGCAGCATCGCGGTCGAGAGAGAGAGAAGCGCACGGGTATTAGAACGTTACCGTTCTGCGTGGTTAGATTAACCGATGAGGGGATCGTCAGGGGGGTAATGAGAGCGAAGCGTGCGCTTGCAGGTAATTATTTAACAACCTCCGATTTAGACTCCGAATTGCTTGGCCCGTAGAACATAAAGTTTTTATTAATGAGATGTTGCCCCAAGAAAAGTTTCAATTATTTAAGAGTTTGAGGCCCATAGCACAGGGGCTGGGCTTCAAATATGTTTGGCATGGGGGTGGTAGATTTCTAGCTAGGCGCAAAGGAGGAGATCGAGCGTATGTTTTCGCATCAGCAGAAGATTTACAAGCCATTTGAACAACGATCAACGATGGACTTAAATAATAAACGGATCTGCAACAACTTTGGCAAACCGGGGACAGTCCAGGCGGACAAGTTGGCTCGCTCAGCGTGACCGACTCCATCTCTGGGGAGTGCGGCAAGGCGTGAGAGTTACTTTAAGGCGGGATTTCTTAACGTGAATTCGATTAGTGCTCACATTGAGGGACTTCGTGTTTTTCTAACTGAGCATCCCTCCTATGACATCTTTGGGATTGCTGAAACATGGCTTGGATCGGTCGTGGATGACAGTCTAATTTAGATCAGGGGTAGGTCAATCATTAGGCAGAATTGCAACGTAAGTAGAGGAGGAAGCGCCCTATATGTGCGCAATATTTATAAAATAAAAAAATTGCTTTTTGTAACACTCAGGGCTCTGGTAACCCTGGTATCTGCAGCGTTCAGTGTGGCGACTCTCCTCCAATTTTGATGGGTGCTGTTTATAGACCTCCAAAGATTCCCATGCAGAAAGCACCGATTTGTTGAATGTCTTACGCGATTTTGGCGGTGATTTTCGCCACAAAATTTTAGACTTGTTGTCTGCGTCCAAAGATTCTAAGTTTGTCAGGCGTCTCGTTGAAGAATTGTCGCTTTAGTTGGTCCGTCAAGGTCCCACGTTCCATACTGCAACATCCCACACGTAGATTGATTTAATCCTGACCGACGAGAATGAAACGATTTATAATTATAGGAGTGAATAGCTACCCAGTTTCGGTAGACACTGCATCATATAATAGATGTTACTATTAATATTTTTTCTTTGACTCTTGTAAAAGAGCCTTTCATTTATCGGCACTTTAAGAGCATTGATTATATTTCTCTTGTTGATCTGCTATCTCGCTGCGACTGGACAGCTATAAACTGCATAGAATCCGCTCAAGAGGGTGCATTAAATAGCCTCAATGAAAAATTAAATTTAGCGATTGATGAACTGGCACCTCTGAAGACGGTTTGCCCAAACAAAAAGTATGCTCCTTGATTTGGATTCAAGTTGAAGCAACTCATCGCCATGTGTGATGCTACGCACAGACACTACAAGCGCACTGGGCGAGTGGATCTGTTAGATGAGTTTCTTCGACTTTACAGTGAGGTCGATGTGCGCATGACTCAAGAGCATAATTCCTTCCTCTTAAAACATATTTCGTACGCCCCTGAAGATAATAAAAATGTATGGAAGGAGATGCGCAACCTTGGCCTCCTGCCTAAGCGCATAGAGGAGGAGTTTCATGGTTTCACGCCGGGCAAGTTGAATGGGCATTTTGCGGAGATATACGTTTCGCCCCTTGAAAATTTATAAGATAATATTGAAACTATTCTCACTGCAAGCGAGAAAGGTTTTTCCTTTAAATCTGTAAATATAAATGATGTCATCCTGGCTATCTCGCACTTTTCATCGCAGGGAAGGGGGTTAACGGTCTTCCCCAAGAAGTGATAGTGAGAGCTCTCCCGATCATTAACGATTTTTCAGTTAACATATTTAACTCCTCTTTTATTCAGGGGGTCTTTCCAAGTGTCTGGAAGCAGGCGCAGATAATAGCTTTAAAAAATAATAGGGTTCCCTCAAATGTTACGGATTTTCGTCCTATAGCACCCAGATAACGGAGTATCTGAATAAGAATTAAATTCAGGATCCTCTCCAAGCTGAATTTAGGAAAGACCACAGCACCAAAACTGCGCTTATCAAGTTGACTGGCGACATACGTATAGCCATTGACAAAAAGAGAATGACGTTCTTGCTACTGTTTAACTCCAGCAAGGCCTTTGACATCATTTCACCCACAAAGCTACTGTTTAAGCTTTGACAGTTGCGGTTTTCGCGTATGACTCTTCTGCGGATAAAGTCATACTTACAAGGTCGCAGTCAGATGGTTATGGCTTGACAGGCGTTCAGTTAAGCACCTATTTTATGCGGACGACCTCCACATATACCTGCATACAATCAAGGATAAATTTCGGGACGGTCCGACTCTGCTGGCGGAAATAGCAAAGCTGGACTCTGGATGGGTAGAAAACTCCGGTGTGCATCTTAATTCTGGCAAGTCTAAAGCAAATTTTTTTGGTTCAAGGAAAAATGTACAACGAGAGACCGTCGATGCGAAATATATTTAATATGAGAGCTGAGCACGACTCACGTACGAGCGCACACAAGCCGAGCGCGGCACATGTACGCGTGCACACAAGCATAGCGTGGCTCTTAGGCGAGCATACGACCGAGCGCCGAGCAAGAGAGAGTCCCCACCGCACAACTCTTACACTACTCACGCTACCGAATCTCTCGCGTAGAATCCACCTCGCACACGCTCGCGCACTAGCAAGCTCAGCGCGTATACAAATTGACTTGTGCTGGCTGCAGATTCTCAATTCAGCCGAGGAGCTTTTCGGCACCAGTTCGGCAGGGCTACGCGCACCGTGAACTCAAAAGTGCCGCTGTGATTATATAGCAAGTAGTCTTCTGGACCCGAACATTTTCCTAACGCTAACAGTCGAGGTGCCCCTCGACTTCCACAGGTATTTACGAGGTGCCTTGATGCTGCAGCAGAGCAACGCATTTGGTTGCTGGGACTCAGTAATTCTTGTGATAGATTCATTTTTGGGATAAGAAGGGATGAGTACATCTCTCCCTACCGGAGAAGACTGGGTTGGCTTTGCTCAACTTCACGGCGGCTCTACTTTAAAGCCATACTTCTATATACAATTACAAGGTTACGCAAGCCTAAGTACTTAGTGTCCTTTTTCAGCAGATCACAATTCTCGGCCATTCAGTAGGGGGATCCAATCTGAACTTTGCATCCCTGGAGTGTGCACAGAGACTGAGGCCAGAGTCTTTCAGAAACTCTCTTTTAAAAGAGCAGTGTGCCAGCATTTACACGAATTAGACTGCTAGACTACAGCAATTTGTACCTTATAGAGTGTGTTTGTATGTGTGAACAGTGTAATGTTGGTGTTTTGCGTAACTTACTAAAGACTTTTAATATACGATGAGGGCTCTTGAGTTCGTAAATCTGTGGATTTAATTAGCTTAACTGTTATAACCTATAGAGAGGTCTTTAACCGAAGATTATTGATTTGTATATGTTTTAAAAGACTTTTTAAAAAATATTCCACGATGGCCAACGGTATTATTGAGAGAAATGGAGCCGCATCTTACAATAACACTAACTATAATTTCGATGCAGCAATGTCTAATTTAAATACCGCCGTTCTAGACAGGCTTGATTATATAAAAAACTCGCTTGATTTGTTATCAACATCAAATCGAGCTATAAACTATATAAATGATAGCTGCCTAAGCATGGGTGGTAAATTAGATAAGCAAAATGACCTACTGGAAAGATTACTGGACAGATATCGCAGATATTGCTGCGTGAAAAAAACTTCAATTTAAGTAATGATGTTTAAAAAATGAATAATGTTAAGTGTAAATGTAAATGTAATTGTGAAATGCATTTTGATGATAGTTCCGGCTCCAATTCAGTACTGGCAAGGAGTAAGAGCGTTGAGCGGAGGGGCAGAGCTGACAGGCGCGATGATTGGCGTGACGAGCTGGTGGTCGCGAGCGCTGTTGATTTTGCAGCGGTCAACATTGCGATCGCTGACTTTGCGTATACCGCTCTAAGCTCCGTGCTGCCATCTCTTAAGTAGCATGATTTTTGGTCTGTTCGAATGCTTGAACGCGGCGCTAACGATAGGGAGACTAGTATTAAGAAATCAGGTACTTTTCTGTTGGTTAAGCTCTGTCGGTTAAGAAACAGAATCAAAGTTCTGCAGAACGCCTGTGTGAGATACGTGATGGGCTTAAGGAGAGATAATTACATCTTCCACCACAGAACTGCCTTGGGCTGGCTATGTACATTCAAAGAGACATAATTTCGTGGCTCTACTGGTGTACAAAATCATGCGTATGAATACACTAGACTATATGCAGCGACTCTTCTCCAGATATTTGTCCAGAGGTCCTGTAAGGATGGGAGATAAAAGAACTCGGGTCGCCCCTTTCTACGTTCTGAAACGGGCAAGCTCTCATTTCAAGTCCAAGGTGCGCATTTTTTGAACTCCTGTCCTGCTGAAATTCGTTACATTCCGTCGCTTAGCAGGTTTAAATCAGCAGTGAGAAAGCACCTATTTAGCTTAGACTAATTAGTGTTCATTTATTCTGTAGCATCCCATGTACCCCAGTTTAACCGTATGTGCATAAGCATTTGCTGTCTTGAATGAGTCTTGGAAATGCTTTCCTCCTTTTTGAAATTTTGAAATTAAATTTTAATTTAATTCGGGTATCTCACACTAGATGGAAGATGAGCATAACAAGTAACCCGGGACGAAACGCATCTTTTATTTTTCGATGTATATATTTTTCCAACATTTTATAACAATTTTATATTATGCTTCATTTTACCAAGTCTTTATTCTTATTTTATACTCAACGCGTAAGGTTTTAAGGAATTGTATATGTACTTTAAGCAGCCCACCTTATGTATAAGAAGAGTAGTATTGAGTTTAAACTTTATACGTTCGATGATGATCGATAAATTCTATTCATTATTTTTATAAAAGCATTCAACGAACGATAGACTCATTTTACATTATAATAAATCTTATCATCAGAATAATTAAAAATATTAACCTTATATTATTCAATAGTTAAACTAACTTTTTGTAAATTATTAACTTTCGTAAATTAGCTTAAGTTGTATATATGGCTTAAAGTCGAAGTGGTTTCTTGAAATTTTCAGAAAACTAATAAGATTTTTTCAATTGTTCGCAACTCATGTTATTTGTCTTAAAAAAACACATTAATTTATTACTGAGGTTGTAACGTAAAGACCTTCCCTCGGATGTTCGAGTATACCAGGGTGTTTAGGGAAGGGGTGAACTCGTGAATAAATGGTACAACTGTTTATGAAAAGTAATAAAAAAATAAAGTATTTATTCCATAGATGGTGGTGGAGGACATTTATAGATGTTTGAAACAAAGTAAAAATATGACGAGTTGTAATTATCGGCGATTCTCAGTTTAGTTTTACAATTATGTGTCTAGTACGCGATTCTGATGAGCTATTCCAGCGTGAATAGGTTACATGTACTCGGGCGAGGCTTCTATACACGGATATGAGTGAATCCAGTAATTGGGACACGGTGACCCAACGGATTCGGATTCTGGTGGTCCTAACTAAGGTATCAGCCCAAACGCGATGTCTTTACGATGATTTCTCACCAGTGTCGGTAATGAGGGGTACCTCAGTTACCGACATTTTACAAAAACGCGGGTATCTTGCCTAAATGTAGGCCAAAACGGCGGTTATCGGTCGTAAAGCGTTAGCGTGCACGGAGGAGCGCCTCACGTGTCGTTGGTCGACTCTCTTCCCTTTCACCCTGGGGCACCAGAGGAGGAGGGGAAGAAGTTGCCACGTTTAACCTTTATTCGCTGCCTGGAGCACCAGCGCAATGTGCGGGGAAACGTATAGCGGGGTGGCTTAAATTACCCCATGTTCCGTCTAGTTCAAGGGGCACCTTAGAAGTAGCCGGAACGATGGGGCCCGATGGTTATGCCGTCACCAGAAGCACCTGTGTAACGGCCTAGCCCTGGCCATAGGGGTATTCCGTCCGGGTCTTCCCAACTCGGCTACTGGGGCACCAGATAGTCGGCTTGATCGGACTTCTAGGAGCTTCAAGCGTGAAGGAGCTCCTTACACGCCTGAAGCATCAGACGAATCCTGTCGATTTGAGAGCTTACGCCGCGTTATAAAGGCTCTCAAATCGGCGGCGATCGGTAGCGGTGTGACGTCACCAGCGTTGCTAGGCAACGCTGGTTCCGCTGTACGCACGATTTCGCTCGCACTCGCAGCGTGTCTTATCTTAGCCGCTTGAATTTCGCGACTGCGCGCGCGCATATGAGCGTGCCGTCGCGAGGTTCTCTGCGCAGACTAATAGGAGCCTAGATAATTGCAAAATCCGCTAAATTTTACAGTTTCTAATATGCGTGCGGTTTTAAACAAGTTTCCGTTCTCTTTACATTATCCTTAAGTTGATCTTCGTAATCTACGCCCTTAAATTAATAAATAGGCTTCCGAATACGTCTTCTTATAATTAAATTGAAAAATAGCTTTTCTCCCACGGCACCTGGACTAGATGAGTAACTATAGATATAACTCTCATAAAACAGCGACTTCAAATGTTTTAGTCCTACCAAGTTATATCTTCATACATAAAGGAAATATTTTCTAATGTATTTTATTGAACTATTTAAATATGCACTAAAATAAAGGAGAAATATTAATAAAGAAAAAAAAATTATTATTTAAGTTTTATTTCTCTTTTTTTAGAAGAAAATTTTTAGAATAACAGTTTCTGATACCACATAAGAGATAACTTCTGTAGAAAAATTCAAGTTAGAGTTAATATTTTGTAAACTGATGTAATGTTAACTTACTTGTCCATTAGATTTTCCACGCTACTACGAAATCTTTGAAAGTTAGATGAAATATTTTTCATTTCAGAAATTCCTCGTTTTAATTCAGAAAGATTACTTTTCATTGTATTTGCTTTTATTTCACTTGAAGAAAAGGTTAGCATCCTCTGAAAAATTAAGCTAGTTGACTGGAGTTTGCGTTCTCTTTGCCACTATTATAATTATGGTCCTGATTAGTTAACATCTATTAAAATAAAATAAAATATAATTTTTTTTAATTCAATGTATTAGAGTCTATAAACAATCAAATGCAAGCGTCAAATGGTTTTAGTACTCCATCCAGTTTCTTTATTTAATGAACTCCAACATTTCGGACATATTTTGGTATAAAAATAAACCAACATCACTTTTATGAAGAAAAAGTTTTGACTTAAAATTAATGAGTACGTAAGTTGCGTACACGACAAGCACTATATTTTGACTATATGTCATGTAAAAAACTGGATGGTTAATTAATTTAGATGTTATCGTTCCTTGTTACTTTTGTTAAAGGTGTAGCGGGCTCGAATGATCGTCAAAGAACAATTCATTTTTTTTCAGCAATATATTTATTGTGAAAAATATTGGCTGCGACGTTTCGATGGTCTAGCAATACTTAGACCATTCTCATCAGGCAAAAATTCAAATTGTAACGGAAAGATTTTATATCAACAATATTTAACCACTAAAAATTTCAATTAGTACATTATATAAGAATAAATTATTCTTTAATGGTACCTTAAAACGTTATAAATAGAACATTTGTTGTTTGACACTTGTGTACGACTGTGAGTTTTTTATGAAAATAGACAAAAAGGTATTTTGATTCAATATTAATTTAAATATTAATTGTTTTTAACCTTTACGGTGAAAAAAGGCAAACTCACAAAATGAACCTTCTCCCCTCTCTTACGTAAGTTCCCGAGTCTTGCGATAAGCGTAACTTATACAGGGTACTCAAAAAATATCGAGACAACTGGATAATTCGTCAGGGAAGCGTTTTTGAAAAAAAAAAAAAAAAAACAATAAATACGAAAGTTATGGGGGTCAAATCAATGCTCCCGGTGGTGATATTGACCTTGACCTTGATTTTTAAGGTCATTTCATGGTTAACTTTATTTTTTCAAATGGAAACCCCCTATTTTGACTCCCAAAAAATAAAACTGAAAGAGGGAAAATTTTTACGTACATGTACGTAATGACCTTGTTGGTAAACATGACCGCCAAAGGTCATCTATAGGTTAAATAGTTTTTTGTTCTAAATGACTAGCAAATCGCGGTTTTGTAATACCCAGCCCATAGTTTTATTTATTTTGTATTTGTAGTATACTTAATTTATTTAAAAGCGACGTGAGCACAAGGCTATGTGCTTATTGTATATATATATACATATATGTATATAGCAAAGCTCGAGCGTTGGTGAGTAAGCGCAAGCGCAGGCGAGCGCGCCCCTCCGCCACGTCTATAAGTTACAAGGAGGAGGAAAGCTCTCAGCAGGGGGGATAGATCGTATTCAAGCTCGTGCGCGGGTATATGGGCATATCTCCAGAACTATTCAATTACAAAGTATGGAAAAATATTTTAAAAAATTTGGCAGCACATCCTCGTAATCAATATTATCTGTTATTTTCAGTTTTAATACATACGAAAAAAATTTGGTGACTCATTTTCAAAACTTGTTAAAGTGCGGGCATGGAAAAAGTGATGAATACAATAGTTTTTGAAGGTAAACAATGTAAAATCATTTTAAACTAATAAAAAATGTACTTCAATTCAATAAAACAGTCTATTGCTCGTAGATTTTTTATTTATTATCATTATATAACATTCAACAATTCGGCAATCCGGGAGTTTTTATCTCACCTATCTTTTTTATTTTTCTTAACTGATCTTACACTTTTCCAACTTTTTTCTTACTTGTTTGATTTTTACTTTTTATATGTTCTCCTTTTTTAACTTTTTCTTTCTTAACTCCGGATCCGGACACAGTTTCCTTAGTATTTTTCTTATTTCTTCGATTTATCTTTTTTAAATCGTTATTTACTTTCCACAGAAATTCTGCAATTCTATTCATTATTAAATCGGAATATTTATCGTAGTTGTACACTGGATATTGCTCTATTTCTTTTTCTTCTCCTCTTAATAGTGTAAAAGCATCAGTATCAGTAGGAACCTTTGACGCTTCCAATAAAAATGGCAATTGTGACTTGAATTGATCTAAAATAAAAGCAGTGCATAATGAGTGACATAATTCAATATATAATAAAATTATATATTTTACCTTCATAATAACAAATAATTTCTTCCTGTTTCTGCTCTTGCTGCTGCTGATTGAGGTCACAGCTCTCGACTAATTGATCAACTGCAGCGGTTTCAACCGATTGCTATTGCTCAAGTTTTTCTTTTTCAAAAGATTCTGACATGTATGACAGTTTTTAATCATTGCACGCAAGCAAGGTAAACAACTTCTAACGTCAGGATCCAGTTGCAGATGAGCAGGTAAACAATCCCACAAATGATCATTATGATTATCAAAATACTATAAAAGAACACTACTACCGTCGTGCGAAGCAAAATGTATAAAATGTTTCACCGTCGTCAACGGCAATGAGGAACTGCTGAGAACTGCGACGTACACTCTTATAAGTAACATTTCATATGCCTTTAACTTTTAGTTTACGCCTTACCACCACGACCACCACCAACATGCGTTTTATTAAATAGCCAAATGCTTTATGCTTTGAAAATGTCTATATTCCCTTTGGCATTGGTTCCTTTACATTCTCTGATAAAAGTAAGATTGTTGCACCAAGTAAAGCTAAACCAAACGGTGTACTTGTCTTTGATGATTTTTGCTATGTAAAACCAACAGAACAAAATGTAGTATTTGAATACTACAGTATGGGATTGTTGCAGATGCTATTCATGGCATTCTCAATAGAGAACCAAAATTCAGTTATTTCCGCTCTATCTCCATTAGTTTCCGAGATATCAAGCAAAGTTTTTGCTTCATTCTATTCTAATAATTACATCTTAAAAATTCTGGTTTAATATCGCCGAAACTATTTGAATTTTAATTTTCTATTGGGAGAACCGAATGTGCAGCTGCAACAATTATTGAAAAATTTTTAATTTTTTATCACTACGAATCAAGTATGAAAGAGAGAGCAAAATTAAAAATGCTCGATTCGCCGAAACAGAGCGATAAGAAGCTCGAGCGCTGGCGCGATATCTGCACATGATGTTCTGTTTTTCAAATAATAATAAATTTGATTCTCTCTCTCTAGCTTATCATTTTCTTGAATTAAAAATTAACCTCCCTATTATTACTCTTCGAGGGAACAATACCCCGAATTTTTGGTGGAGCCATCCTCGATGTTCTGGACAGGGATGAAGCCAATCCTCATCTGAAACTGCTGAGGCAACTCCATGTTATTCACAATAATCACTTTAAAAAATCTTAAACAATATACTTAGTTACTTAGATTACTCACAATAGGCACTTTTTAAACAATTTCTTCACTTAAAAAAATCTTAATAATTACACTTGCGTCAAACCCAACCACTGCGATTGAAAGAATATTGCCAAGGGTTCCGAATATTCTTCCTAAAAAAAGTTACAGGGCAAAATAAATACTTGTCCCCTCTTAGCAATTTTGGTTTAATAGTTATTTATAAATAAAACGAGGCCTATCTAATACACGCATCACGTTATTAACACTGTCACGCGGCTGAGGGGGAAAAATACAGGTGCAGGAAATTTCAAGTCCTTTATGCACCTCGAGAAAACCATCCACAACAACAAAAACAGTACCGCCACGGTCTTGTAAAGTTTTTCCTACAGTAGTTGTGACGTAGTTTTCTGACGTCAACGTAGAATAAACCACCATGTTTAATTTGAACGGGACGAAATTCTATTGTAGGGAGAAGTAAGGAAAATTTCCTATTCCGGGATTGTCACGACAGCAGGATATATCGTTAAACTAATACGGCATTTGTTTTATTCTTTTATTCCATATACACATATGGAATTACACGATCATCGTTAAAATTAGGGGCCCAAGGTGAGGGCGCCGTGAATCGAAACAAAAGACGACTAATCACAGCCATGCAACAATTCATTCAACTCTACGGAATTTATTTTATGATAATCCCTGTAACTAAATGTTTCACAGGGAGGGGAAGAAGAATGTAAACCTATAGTAACATCAATAATATTATGCCTGCTGTGAAAGGTCATCAGATTGTTACCGAAATAAAGTATCGTATCGATGTCATCCACCAATATTATATTAATCCAGGTGTGTGAAGTGAAAATATGGTGCGTCGAACCATGCTGGATGATTTTCATGGACAGTTCATCAGCAAGACGTCGAATGAACCCCGCATCATCAGATACCGACAAAAGATCTGCATTAAAATCACCCATAATGATATTGTGACTATAGTCCCCACAGAGACCACGAAGAGAAGTTAAAAAGTCAGGATCATTTTGAAAAGCGATTTTAGGTCTGAAGATGACACTTACAAAGACCGGAGGGGAGTAAGCCTGCTGTACGAAACACATAATGTATTCAAGAATACATATCCTATCAGAACTAGTACTTTTAGATTTATCATGAATCGTAACCTTAAAATCATTCCGCACATACATGGAGACCCCACGACCATTTACATTGCGATCTTGACGAAGGAGACTATAGTCGTCGATCCGAATGAGATCATTGTCGACAACTGGGCCAAGCCAGGTCTCAGAAACTCCCAAAAGGTGATAGGATGGATCATCTGTAAGAAATTGACGGACTTGCACCATGTGAGCAATGAGTGAGTTCACATTGAGAAAGGCCGCTCTTAAACCCCTACACTTTACTCCACTAGCGGTGACCTGGCCTAGTCACTCAGTGGCAGTCACTCCACTCACCGAAACAGGCCGACCGCCTTCCTTCGCAGAAGACTGAGCGTACGAGGCGGCCATACCTATTGCGATAAGCATTCAAAGCGTATTAAATAAATGCGCACGCTCACCTTCCCTCCAGTGTTGGGTACCTGACCTTTCAAAGGCGCACCCAATGACTATGTTCAAGTCACAAGAGCAAAATTGCACCGGACGGCTAACTACACGTTTCTCGTGCAGTCGGTCGCCGCGCTGTACCATCCGTTCCTCCGTTTACGCGCGCTCAGAATTCGCATACAAGACTATTTGAAAATAATCATCGAAGAACTTAGGTGTATCATTAAAGAATAATTGAAATAATTGTTACTTTTACAATATACAGGGTGGGGAAAAAGTATGGAAACCCCTAGGTTTCTGTCAAGGCTTGGTAAAAAATAAAGTAATCAAGGTCAAACCTTATGTAACTTTCAACGAGGAGTTTGGTGGTGACCTTGGATTTGACCTTGAACCTCATTTTCAAGGTCATTTCAAGGTCAGGTTTGTTTTTTTAAATAAGAACCCGCATTTTTTGCACCGGAAACGGAAATAACGGAAAATTCTACGTTCGGATATGTATCAAAGTATGAGGTCACCATAACCTCTAGAGTACGAACAGAGGTCAAATGAAACTCAGTGTGTTAACCATGTGGAAAGTATGGTAACGCATAACGTTCCCGTATGGTTTAAACAAAATAAAAACATCCAAGGTCAGACCTTATGTAACTTTCAACGAGGAGTTTGGTGGTGACCTTGGATTTGAGCTTGAACCTCATTTTCAAGGTCATTTCAAGGTCAGGTTTGTTTTTTCAACAACACACGTCCATTATTAACACTGGAATCCTTCATTTGGCGCTACCCAGGAACAACGGCGTGGACGTAGAAGGTATCTGTTCCCTTTGGGGTGCTTTTTTAAAGTGAGTTCCCCTTGTCTCTCACTTTCGGGGTGCCTTTTCAGAGTGAGTTCCCCTTGCCTCTCACTCTTGGGGTGCCTTTTCAGAGTGAGTTCCCCTTGCCTCTCACTTGGGGTGTTTTTTTAGAGTGAGTTCCCCTTGCCTCCCAATTTTGGGGTGCTTGTTCAGAGTGAGATCCCCTCGCCTCTCACTTTTGGAGTGCTATTTCAGAGTGAATTCCCCTTGCCTCTCACTTTCGGGGTGCTTTTTTAGAGTGAGTTTCCCTCGCCGCTCACTTTTAGAGTTGCTTTGGTAAACGAATCCATTCAATGAATCAATTTACAGAAGGTGTTCAAATTGCTCTCCACTGACCTCTTGCCAGTAACCAATCCTATTATAAAACGATTGCATAGCATTTGTAATCACTTGCCTTTGTATGATGGCAATTTCTTGAATAATCCTACGTCTTAATTCATCAAGATTTTGAGGATTGGTTTTATAAAGGCGTTCTTTTAAATAGCCCCACAGAAAAAAATCTAAAGGTGTAAGGTTAGGAGATCTTGGTGCCCACTCTATTGAACCTCTTCGACCGATCCATCTTGCTCGAAACGTCTCGTCTGGGAATCGCCTGACATGAACTCCATAATGTGAAGGAGCACCATCTTGCTGAAACCACGTGTTTATGAAATCATCTCCTTTTAGTGCTTGTATTACTAGAACTATCTCATTCTGCAGTAGTTGTAAGTATGTTTCTGCATTTAAATTTCCTTCAATAAAAAAGGGACCAATTATTGTGTCTCCTACAATACCTGCCCACACGTTCAACTTTTGCGGATTTTGGGTGTGACTTTCTCTCATCCAGTGAGGATTTGTATCAGACCAATATCTGAAGTTGTGTCTATTGACATTAATGTTGCCTCATCTGAAAAAACAATATTTTCTAAAAATATTGGATTTTGAGTTATCATATCCATCATCCTTTCACAAAATTCTATGCGACGATCAGGATCATCCTCATTTAATTCTTGCACTAATTTGACT
>UELV01180856.1:6990-26079 GCA_900490015.1 Megastigmus stigmatizans
TATATATTCATATTTTGTCCTGTTCTCCCCTCGCTTAAATTTACATTAGAATATTTTACACGCAAGTACTACGTTAAAATTTCGATGTGCTTTGAAAATCGCTCGCGATGAGTTTGCTGCTGTTTCCGCCTCTTCGGCATATACACATATTATACCGTCTCTCCCTTCTATTCACTCTGTTCCTTGCGAATAATTCGCCGTTCGCATATAGAAGGACGAGAGTCACGAACACCTTGGTTTAGGAACCATCCTACGTCCTCTTCTTCCTAGGCGGGGTTGTATGTGGGTGTATTTGGGGCTCGACAAAAAGAAAACACAGATTTTTTTCCCATTCGAAATTTGCTCTTCGCTTTTGTGGGTTCTTTCGGCCTACCGTTCGCTCAATTTTCGAAGACAAAGGCATCATGAGCCCCCGACATTTTTTTTCTATATCCATTCCTCGCTCTCTTTTTCTCTCGCGCGCGCACGAACATATTCTTACTCCCTTCGTTGATTGCTTTCCTGCGCTCCTCTCCTATTTATTTGGAATCCGGATAGAATCTCGCTATACAACTTCGCGCGGAAGATATTTTCTTGGAGGAGGGAATGTTAGAGCGAACAACGGACGGTTTTTACGCGTGCCGGCCACCCGTTCTCTGAATTTACCTAAGCCTCACCCCGTTAACTGCCGAAGAACTTATCTGCCTTCCTGAAATTCCCAACTCGCCGACTTCTTTGCCGTCCTCTTCGTCCTTGTCCCTGCGATTTGCTTCTTCTTGAATCTTCGAATTTTCCTTTCCGCTTTATTTTGGTGTCTGGGTTTATGGGTTATTGGTTTGGTTTTTTTTTACTGAAGACGTGAATCTGAAAAATAGGTGTAAAACGTTAAATATTAGATTGACACTGCTTCGAACACAATAAAGACAGTAGTTTACGAGGTAGCATAGTATAATTATATTTAAACAATGAAAACTTAGTTAATTAGAAAGAAAATCGTGTTAATAATAAATATAGAATTTATGTACAATGTTTAAATTTATCAAGTTACTGAATTATTCATATTATATTAGATTTAACAGAAATATAATTTTACGTATATGACATTGGAATTTAATAGTTATATAGGTCATAGTTTTATAAATGAATATTAATCGTTACAGATGAAATACTCTAAACTTCATCATTTACCGTAATTTTGTAATTGGTTAATAAAGCTACAATAGATAACAAAACTAATGATAATTATAAATCATTTGTATAATAATACATCGACCGTATAATTTAAGTAAACATGTTATTGGCATTACAATAATTAATAATATACTATTGTGAACAACATAACAGTCTTAAATCACAAAAGCTTATAACTGTATGATCTCACGTTCCAAATTTTCTGATCGAAAATTCAATCCTTTTAATTATCAGATAGTGTCAACTGCTAATACCCGATTTCATTTAATTAAAGATCGAGCTCAACTAGAATTCAATAGGGAACTTCTTGCGAAGCAATAGCTGTCAATTATCGGTCTAATTATAAACGCAAATCAGTAACTCAAGGAAGCCGCATTGGGATCAAGAGTACGACATTATTGTTCCCTGTCTTTCCTGAATAATGAAAACCTACGGTTAAGCTTTGTCAATAAATCAAAGCAGCTTCGTTTTATGACTCTAAACTAAAGAAGAAGCGAAATAGTAGCGAGTGGAAGAATTAACTTAGCTATAAAATATATTATTACTCTTAGGGACGTAAAAGCTGAGATAATTTCCGCCATAAAAATTTTAATAGTAAACATTTTATAACTGTTCTAAAACTTTAATTTACTTTCTTTTATTAATACGGTCTTAAAAAATATCGAGTGTTTGATTTTTGAACTACATTATCCAGCTTTAACCAATAATCTCGTGAAAATACTAGTCCGTTATTGCAACGTTTTACAAATAGACACAATATGGAAGCAAAAATATATTATCAGAAACAAATCTGGTGCAATTCGTTAAAATGAAAACGAAGCAATTCGTTAAAATGAAAATATTTATTTCACCGAGGAAAGGAATTAATCTACAATCGACTATTCTATGTTATATAATGCATGTTTCTGTTTACGCGAGTAAATCGGAATGAAGCGCAATCAAATAAATGCAATCTGTCGATATACACTCGACGGAGACACTTCTTGATTCCCTTTGGAGAAGTCAGCTCAATCACCCTATCAACAAAGTCCTTTTTCCCTATGCGAATGAGCGGCTTTAAGGGGAGCAGAATGTCTCCGTCGTTGGAGTTATCGTTTGCGGGAGAAGAAACTCGTGTCATTCGGTCCCTAAAGAGTAGGGGATATTCGAAATCGTTCCACTGGATTCACGATTGCCACCGAGTGTAGACATTTCTATGGAAAGGCTTTTGAAATATTTCTACGTTTTCCGCGTTACTGTAATTGATATGGAATACACGAAAAAAGCTAACGATGAAAATTGAATAGTACTTTTATTCACAGTAACTGTATTTAAAATAATTTTGGTCTATATTCTAATGCTAAACATAGAGATATTTTATTTTAGTAATAACTAGAATTCCAAAAGATTAACGTGGTATTTAAATGGAGTTTTGCTTCTTGTGAATGACCAACCATAGCATAAACATTCGCAATAGGTTTTATATATATAGTAATTAAGAGCAATGCAAGTCCGAGCTTAATTCGAAAGCAAAGTCGTAATTCCTCAGATAGTTGGTCATTCACCGGGGTCAAGTTCTATATCCTAAAGCAACAAAAGCAATATAGTCTTACGGATAGTGCTCGGTAGTATCGTCAGAACACAGGACACAGAGTGTTTACGGCGTCAATAAGACACCGTCGCTGCCTCATTTGAAGAGTATCCTGCGGAAGGCTCTCCTGAAGTCCTTGTTGAAGACGGTGTAAATGACGGGATTGAGGGCCGAGTTCATGTAGCCGAGCCAGAACGCTATGGCGAAGGCCTGCTCGGGTATCGCGAGATTCGGGAAGGTCGGCTTGACGATGTAGAGGAAGAAGAAGGGCAGCCAGCAGGCGATGAAGCTGCCCATTATCAGGCCGAGGATGAGGGTCGCCCGCTTCTCCTTCTTCCTCGCCAGTCTGCGCTTCTCGCGCTCCGGGTCGCGGGGCTTCTGGGGCTTGGCCTCGACCACTATGTCCTTGTGGTGGCGCTCGTCGTGCTGGTGGTGGTGGTGCTGCTGCTTGATCTTCTCAATGGCCTTGCGGCCGAAGATCGGCTTGCAGAAGCGCAGCTTCAGGGGCTTGACCACAGCGCACCTGGAGACTACGCCGCTGTCCGAGGAGGATGGATCGAGTTCCGAGACCATGTCTACGTCGATGCCGACGCTTGGGGCGCGACACCGCGCCGGCATGCTGGACTGGCCCTCGCCGTTCACCGACAGGCTCGCCTTTAGGCTCGACTTCTGCATCGGCATCGGCATGCTAACCTAGAAACACCAAACAGACGGAAACAAGAGGCTTAGAATTCGACTTTCCAGATTTTTCCTCGTACGAGAATAAATGCTGTCTGGAGTAGCTGATGTAACATTAATTAACTAATTAAAAATAAATCAATGATTTTCAAGAATATGCATATTTGAAGTATCGGTAATTGGTCTTTTTATAAAGTTCTTCAATGACCTAAATCTAATTAAGTTCGTCATTAAAATCAAATTCTTTTAAATAATGGAATGGATTCTAGGTGTACGATATTCCTTTTTGTTCTTCAGTCTCTGTTCGCTTCCTAATGTTAACTCTTCGAAATGGTACTGTACGTAATTTCCAAATCATTTTAAACAGTACATCCATCAAAATTGAAACACAATAATAAATTCAGCATCTTGACACTAATCAGCCGTTAAAACGTGCTCTCCAACATTCTCCGCGGATTCTCTATCCCTCTCGTGTTCTCTCCCACTGTATACATATACTCGCATTTGCCAGCTTAACGAGCTCGAAACGCCAAATATCACTTCGACGCAAACGCGCCCGGCCAGTTCCTGCCGAGAAACATCATAATTCACGCAAAAATTACACGCGGATGCGGAGAGAAAAAAGGGAAGGAATTTCTCCCCCCCCCCCCGGAAGAAAGCGTGGAGCAATAGAGAGAGAGAGAGAGAGAAACGAATGAATTCTCCGAGCAGCTTTAAACGTCGGAACGTCAGTGAAATTTATCGCGCAACATACACGAGTGGAAATAAGAAAGAGATAAGAGTATACTTTCAGTTTCCCTCTTCTCTCTCTCTCTCTCTCTCTCTTTCTCTCTCTCTCTCACTGAGAGAAACTGGAGCGGAAAGGAAAGGAAAATTCGGCCAATGCATCGCTGCTTAGGACTTTAATAAGAAAGTAAATCCTGGGCGACCTTTGCAGTTGCACTGCGAGAATGAGAGAAAGATGGAAAGGAGAGAGAGCGAGAGATGGAGAGATAAAGGAGAGAAAATGATAGAGACACACTGAACGGAGTGTGTAAGAAAGAGCGAGGAGAAGAGAAGGTGGGAGGGGAGAGGGAGCGAGTAGTTGGTAATTAGGTCTACGGCGTAGTCGACGATCCCATTATGGATAATGGGATTGTCGAGTAGAATCTAATGGATTCCATTTTCCTCCCTCCTTATCGTTCTCCTCGAAGTTAAGGAGTCAAAGAGAGAGAGAGAGAGAGAGAGAGAGAGCGGCGCGAAATTTTCGTGAGGGTTGTATAGTCGCACGGAACACGCGACGCTGTTTAAGTCTCTCCCCTCCTATCCAAACCCTTTCCGTCCACCCCGAAGGTTTATCTTTAATAAAAATCGAGGATCTTTAATGAGAAAAATCGAGGAAGCGAGCAATCCATGCCGCGGTCGGGTTGTTAGGTATATAATATAAGGGGAGCGCACACACCGCGAGAGAAGCTAACGGCCATTGTTACGGTCATTATGGTATTTTATAGATGCGATCTGAGAAGCCGTCGCAGCCGTACACCTTTTATCAGATGCTTGTTTTAATTTACGAGAAATGCCCGGGAATGAGGAAGCCGAGAGGCTTTAAGCCCGTGTGATTGAATTAGGATAAGGCCTATGGCGGATCGCTGCTGCTGATGCTTTTTTTAATCGACCGGACTTGATGATGTAAAAATTTATTTCTCGACTCTTCTGACTAGATTGAGATATGGCTTTTTGAGTGGCGAATAGGATGGACTGGTGTTTCCATTTAGTGGCTGTTCGATGTTTGTTGATTATGAAAATATTATGATCTGATAACTGTTTAT
The DNA here is from genome assembly GCA_900490015.1 of Megastigmus stigmatizans. NCBI lineage: Eukaryota > Metazoa > Arthropoda > Insecta > Hymenoptera > Megastigmidae > Megastigmus > Megastigmus stigmatizans. The sequence goes on from UELV01180856.1 coordinate 12,217, forward strand.
TTTTTACACTGATTTTTTTTATTATTAAATTGTGTAAGTAAAATAGATTGGGAATTGACACTTGCAACGTATTTTTTATGTTTGTTTTAATATAAAGTGCAGGTGGTTGCACTCGAAATTTTAAAAAGTTGGAGTAGTAAATTTTTTTATGGTTATTTTTTGTTGGAAAATCCAGAAACGGAACGATAAAAGCATTTACCAGTCATCAAAGGAAAGCTCTTGATGTCCGTACTTTAAAATGCGTTTTTGGTAAAAAATTTATGGCTCCGCATATTTCGCGATAGTGCAGTTTCAAACCACTGTCTGTCATTTTAAAATTTATTCTAAAAATTTTATCCAAAATATAATCGACTGGAAGGCTCAGGGCTCAACGTATGTGTATACAAACTAGATATGTTGTGTATGCCAAAAGTGAGCTTGGAATTACAATTCGTAAATTTTGCATATTGAATAAAACAAATTTATGCTATGAATCATTTACAAAAAAAAAAGAACACTGTCTTTTTTAAACATTTATTCTCCGATAACAAATATTACACTTCATGGCTTATTTCAAATAAACCACACTAAATCAGTAGCACATAAGTTTATACCTATACTGCATTGAGACTTTGTGGCAATATCGGCTATATAGCCATAGAATAAATTTAGCGTTCAGTCCACGCCCATGAGTTTCTGAAAAATAAAAAAAAAAAATAAAAAAATAAATAAGAAAACAGAAAAAAAACTGGCATCGAAAGAGAATCCGCCACGAGAAGCGACTGACACCTACCAGCGAACGGTCCGCGTGTCGCGCGCATCGTAGTTTCAACTGTATAATATTTAATGGGCGTTCGGTTGATCGAGCAGGTTTAACGAGGCAAATATTGCAGATCGCAATATCCCGAGCCAAGCCACCTTTCGCAGAGCGAGTCTATAGTCAGTCGGCGCCTCTCTATAATACGACAAAGCCCGTGCGCGGTGTACTCTGTGTTTTTGGCCCCTGTCCAGACGCGCTCGTCGACTGGTAATCTTATTAGGGTTTGTGTTTATGCACACGCCGAGAATTTTCGGGTACACCATTCTCAAAATGAATTGAATCGTTAATGGATTTGGGATAAGGAGATCAACGCGGCGTTAGGATATTGAGTAATCGAATTTCAATTTCTGGTTAAAATGGTGTAAGGGAGCGTTATGGGGGAGATGCAGTAGGAGGTTCTTTCAATTACTTTTTCTTCTGGGCGGTACTGCGCCGTTTAAGTGATTGAAATTTTGGCAGCTTCATCGGATAGGAGATTGAAAGTAGTGTCGATAATAGTGGCTATTGAGATTTCGGTGCGGGATTCCGTTCAATATGTTTATGTTTGATCGTTATTCTCGGAGCAATTTAAACTCGTTACATCGCATACTGTCGTATAATATAGAACTGTTTTAGTTGTTATATAATATGTTGAGTTATATTAGATAAAAATAAAAATCTGCGATGAGCCTCGGCGTTTCAGTCATAAACAATGAAAAATACAGAAGACAGCGATGCCCCCTATGAAAGTGGTACTTCCACTCGTTGCCATGCGTTTACTAAATTTTTAAATTTGCTCGGTCACAGATGTAATGACCACAGATTGTACATCTAAGCGGCATATCCATCTTTCCATCGGTGCAATAATTCTTCTCGGCCATAGCTTTAGCAGAATTCAAGTTATTCCACGTTTCACCTCAATGATTTATATAGCATATACTCGTACCATCAAATTTAATGTTTTCCACACATCGCGCTTTTCCCATCGCTGCAATTTATTTTCTGTTTAAAAAAGAAATTGTGACAGTTCCGACACACACTCGCTTGCATTATAATAAACGTAACTCCAACCGCACTTTTTTTTTTTCAAAATTTAGATTCTCTGTATGACGCGGGCCGTTGATCAGGCGTTTGCATAAAATATTAATGGACAAACGCGGTGGGAATAAAAAAAATGCACAGTAGAAAAAATTCAGCTTTGACCCCGAACGTCAGTCGGAATTTATTTCCCCTTATCATCAGTTACAGGAGAGAAAGAGAGAGAGAGAGAGAGAGAGAGAGAGAGAGAGAGATAATAGACACACATACACAGTGGGTAGCATTTCCGTCTCGTAAAAGTCGGCCACGTCGCAAAGCAATCCGCATAAAGACGTAAAGTGAGTCACACACATACACATTCACACACACATACATACACATGTGCAAGAAGAGATGTTGGACGGTGTGGACCGCCGCTCATCTGTCCGTCTTGCTATACTGCCGTTTACGGTGTCGCGTAAAATCGCATATCAATTTTTTACAGACCTAATATAACGCGTTTACACCCTCGAAATGCTTTAAGTGCCTCGTAAAAGCTTGACCTCGGTCGTGTGCAACCCTCCTCTCCCTCCCCCTCGAACTGCAACAGCAGGGCAGGCCTGATAGGAGGTTGCATACTTGTAAAGGCGTGTGCGGAGAGGGAAATATGCTTACCCCGGAGGAAAAGATCAAATCGAGCTATGTGTATGTGTATTTATATGGCTCCGTGCTTACAAATATCCGTATAAAGTTGAAGGGATCGTTCGAGAGACCTGCTGAGTTTTCGTTATATTCCGGTAGCAGTGATGGTGTAGTCGGCTTGTTAAAGGGGGGCGAATGAAGTCCATTCTATTGTTTACAGCGGCAAACGGATAGGCTGGTCTAGAAAATAGGGGATAGTTTCTTTGACGCGGGACACTGCGCCGATAGGACTTTACAGTCCTGACTGCGTTCGACGGCATCTTATACTCTTGCTTAGTTCAGATGTTATCGGAAAATAAGAGTTTTGCCAGCCGGTATAAAGTTTCTGCGCATAAAACATTTTCGAACATACCATGATTTTTATCAATCCGGTCACCAGCCATTCTCGACCACTCGATCCAATATAAGGAACACAGGGGAGAGATCTCCCCAACCCTCGTATCTGCCGAATGAGTTTTGCGGGAGAGAGAGAGAGAGAGAGAGAGAGAGGAGGAAATCGAGCGCCCCGGAAATATATATCTGGCCTTTGTTCGTTCGTCGCGAGGACGCTTGCGTGATATGAGCTATTTTGATGGATTTCGCGGGCTTTTTCGAAGCGGCGGCGGTGGCTATGAGGATCCGACGGTTCCGCGCTGCACTTGAATAATCGATCGGGCAGTGATACATTTTTCGATATCGATACACGCCGCGCGACGTCAAAGTCCGTCTTGGGAATTTAACGATTGATCTCGCGGCGGCGCAGCTCATAAATTATATTGACTTTTTTATGCAGAGCAGAGCCGACGCATTATCTTTTTACTTGCACTCTTCTATGGCGCGGGCGGGTCGAAATTAAATTTTACGCCGCGTATCGAAAACGACGCGTTAAAGTTGATTTGAGAAATTTGATTTTTGCTGAATATTGTACGCTTATAAGATGTCGAGGCATGAAATATTTATGATACTTTATTTGGATTGGGATAGGGTTGGAATTAACCTTGGCTCTATAAATTAATATTAATGGTCGATCATTCGAAAACGAATGTCGGATAAATTAGAGCCAATTACTGTGGGTCAACCGATTTACTGTATAAATATAATCATGGTTAATTGAAAATCTTGAAGTTCAATACTCCAACACACGAGAGTTATGCTGAGATTAAACGAGTATCTATATTATACATTGCGAATTAATAGATTCATTTATTAAGATACAATGTTAATTTCACCAATAATTTGGTGAAATAAAATTCACTAGGATAAATCTCACAAAGCTTTCACAGTATTTAAAAAAAATTTACTTCTAAGTTTTTACACGCGAAGAACCATCTTAAAAAAAAAAAGACTCTAAAAAGGGTTATTGGGCTGAGCCGGAGATTACGTACTCTCGGATGTTCTACCACAACAACGCATGACATCACACTGTCACACCTACGTGACTGAGTTTTTAACCAAAAAGTGTATTCTAGTGGTTTTACATCCTAATCCCTTGTTCTAAAGCTCAATAGCTGCAAGTTAATTAAAAATCCTTTAGTCAAGGAATTCGAGGCACTGTTACAATATTGAAAAAGATAATCAATAGGATTTTGTATAAACTAAACGGCGTTTGAATGTTGTTCGTACTTCAAAATTTTTATTTATCCAAATTACTATAAAGCATTTCATGTTGACAATCCAGTCATAATTATTGATTTTTAATTTTATGACCCTTAACAATTGAGATAAGAGCGACAACAATCCTGCATGGCAACTAAAATGCAAATCAGTTTAAAAAAATGCTATAACTTTTAACAAAGCATTACCCAAAAAAAGCATTGAAAAATTAATTACGCGCAAGCATTATAAACACGATAAGAAGCGATGCGCGTACATTTCGAATTGACACGATACTCATAAACTCCGCATACCATTGCGCACACAAAAAGAAAGAGAGAAACAAACCGTCACGTCGTTATCAATTAAAAATGCTCACTCGTAATTTCATCAAACGTACGCACATACATACACACGCGTATATACGAGGGGCAGCATTACAGCGACAACTGCCGGAGCAGCTAGCGGCAATTCGATTGAAATGTTTTCCATCAGCGAAGGCGTCCCGTTGTGTTTTTTAAAGTCCACCAAAAAAAAAAGAAAAAAAAAATACACGCATAACGAACGCGATGAAATGTTTGCTTTTGTGCATTGGAAAAAGTGCTAGTGTCTCGCCCCCCGTATAACTCACATACATACCGCGACACATTCATTCATCCGCGAATTGCGCGCACGCCCAGGTTTTTAATGTCTCAGTATTTTCTCACGCGATAATGCCCCTGTAATGGGCGTTTGTACAAAACGAATTTTATGCCCGGATGGTGCCTGTGTGTTTGTGCGTGTGTGTGGATTCGACATCTCGCTGCTTCATAACGACTCACTTTTGCGCGATTGCGTGCGCGTCGAGGGCAGGACATGCGACAGGCGAAATTCGGTCAACGATATCCCGCGTGGTGTTCCCGGGAGCCGAACTCACGCAGGATGTATAGCTGCGTTTGCCTCGTCGACACTTTTTTTTTGCGCTAATTGTTCACGCCTGTATACAAAGGAATTGAGTGGTGAATGTGCTGTGCTCTTTTTTTTTTTTTTTTTTTAATTTTCCCCGTGATTTTGATCCACTTTCTAAAGAGATTTTGATAAGCCTTTAGTGAAAGTTGATGTGACGCGATAAAATTGACGCATGCGTTCTAGTATTTTTCAGATTTGAAATATTTAAAAACTACAACAGTTTTATATTGGAATGACTTGTTCAAGATCGAAAATGCAATAAGTATTTCAGTTATTAATTAATTCAGCAAATGAAACATTTAATTAAATTATTTTCTTATACCGTTTGATGCCGCGCGATTCCCGAATAATGAAGCACGCGGACGTATCGATCAATAATAACGGCGAGCTTTTTGGCCAAGATCGAAAGTTTCGAGCGTTATAGATGCAAAGTATCGCATTACGTATATATAATAAAGAAACGAAGCCGATAAAGAATCGTTCGACTGCAATTCTTCCGTTATCGTACGTATAGATAATTCATTTTCAGCATTGAAAAAGCTGCGCATGCTTTATGCTGCTAGAGGGGAATTGTATTTCTCGCTTCTCCTTGCCAATGGGCTCTGTAATTTTATGCGATTTTTTGAACAATGACAAGGGCATCGGGTTACATATATCATTTAACTGTATCTATTGTGCGTGTTTTTATTGTCATTGATATTCGAGCGACATTCGCGATCCACTTATTCGAAGATACTTTTTTAATTTGATGTTTCAAAGAATGAGCAACAAAGAGATTTTTCACGTATTCGTGACAAGTTCGCTGGTGTGAATGTTTCAAATGATGTTATTTCAAAGCCTTGGAATGGAATTCTTGAAAATAATGCAGACAAATGAGAATCGCCTTTTTAGCAATATTAACAGATGATTGCTTATCCGTGGCTAATTAAAAGCCTTTTAGTCTAACAATTGACTAGTTAATTGTTCCAACTTAAAACTGCTTCCCAAAAAAAAAGAACTTTATAAATCGCGTCACTATACCTAAAAATATAGTCCAAAAAGAAAAAAGAAAGAGGTCGAATTCTCACCTTAAGCGTGTCCTTCTCCTCCATAGGTATGTTCCCGCAGCCGGGATCAGCCTCGGAAGTGCTGACGTCGCTGGCGAAGTCGCAGGTGACTATGGGTATCTGCACCGGCTGATTCTCGATCGTGGCCACGTTTTCCATCGCGGAGCCGGGCGACTTCCTCGGGTCGCCGCCACTTCCCGTCCCGGGTGTGCCGGTGCTCGTCGTGTGGGTGAAGCTCGTCTGTCGGATGTCGGGCGACTCGGGCGGTGGGGCCGCCGGTCGCGGTGTCGGCGGCTTCCTGATGCCTCGGCGCGCCCTCGCCTTAGCCGCGAAGTAGATGCGTATGTACACGAAGACCATGATGCAGGAGGGGATGTAGAAGCTGCCGAGGGCCGAGTACAGGACGTACCCGATGTCCTCCGATAGCTGCGGACAGTTAAGGTTCAGGCTCGTGAGACCGATGGCTATTGTTGCATCGTGTAAGAGGGACAGCTGTGTTATGTTGGTATAAGGACTTTTTTTCAAAGGTTTATTTCACCGGTTTACATGTGGAAAATGTAAGTTCGTTCGTTATCGGGAGGGGGGGGATTGATAGTTGGCTAGTAGATAATGTACGGATGTGGTCAGACGGCATGTGCATATAGATGCATTGCAAGGCTTAGGATTGCTAACATAATTAATTAAAGTTATCTGTTGGAAACCAGCTTATCTATATTTCTAAAGTATAGTTAATCTTAATAACACATTAATCACTTAGTATACTCAAATAGATATTTTACTGATGATGTAATCTTATAAAATATTTTTCAATATTCTTTACATGAACATGAGTTAGATAAAAATATAATATATAATGTGCAATAAAAATTTCTTGTATTTCTTTTATGTCAAAAATTCAGATTTGTCGAACAAAAGAAAATTCATTTTCCAATATTTTTCTCCCCAATCATTAAAATAAAACTTGACTATTGATTGAAATCCGATGGTCTATTTTTTATAAAATAGCCATATTGTATTTTTATACGTCAAAAATCATAATTTTATCATTGACAATGCTAAAGCAATTAGTTCCCATTTATTTTATCTATTTATTTATAGATTTATACTGTATAAACTTTGCTATATCTATAAAACATCGGATATTCAATATCAATAAAACATCAAGTTTATTCATACGAACGATATCGAATGGGGTATATTCGACTCTAAAATCTGACGTGAAAAAATAAAAATCCGTTTCAACGCAAGAGAAAAAACATCGTTAATTGACGTGAATCGAACCAACTCGTTACTCTCGGCTTACATCGCAGCTTATAACGGCATCCTATATTCGTCGCGCTAAACAAGTACTGCGGATTCCCCATCAAAATTCAGTGCGCAGAAAGAGAGAAGCCGCACCCGTGAAAAACCTCCTTTCAAGCGGCCTCCTAAGAACCTTCATTTCACCACCAAGAAATATTTTCATAACCTCACACAACCCGTAAAGGAATCCATCATAAATATTCGCGTCGGCGCAAATCATGCATACTCGTTGAAAATCACATTTCTTGCCCCTCCCTGCCCTTAACGCGGCCGCGTATATGTTATATGCATGAAAAGAGAGCCGCTTCTGCGGTAGCGTCAAAAAAAAAAGAAAAAAGTTTCCAAGAGAGCCGTAGCAAGCCGCTCGAAAATCTTGTTTAAGTAATTGGATGTGCGTGGCGAAACGCGGGAATAACGACCAATGATATGTTGGCGCGCGATGAAAATTCATGAAACCATGAATAGTAATGTGTCGCGCGCCGCAACTGCTGTCCGGCCTCTCTCGCGGTCCTCTTGTACATACACTTGCTGTACGCGTGTGTATGCCTATGCTGTGTAGCGTCTGTCTCTGTGCGTACAGATTCGCGGACTCGTTGTGTGTTTTGTGTGCCGCAGCCGTATACGCGCGAGCGGACACAGAGTCGTTTTTTAAAAGCTTCCACGCGGCGCAGACGGAAGGAACTACCTATATTAATTCATTAGGGCAACCTGTTGTTTCGGACTGGATGACCAACCGAGGCCGCAGAAATCGACGCCGGATATATCTATGCTTGCGTTCATGTTTGCTGTGTGTACTTTTCATGAAAACGTATCGCCAACAGTGATTTTGTAATTGGCGCATAAAAAACAAACCGATGTCCCCAGCCCGACTAATTGCTCGGATGAAAATGTGTTTACATAAGCGCTGGGATGGTTATAGGAAATGAAAAATGATTGGGGAATGTCAGTTCACTGTGTGTGCATTGTTTCTCAAAATTGCTTTTATTACAAGCGAAATTCTAACATCTGTACCTGGTTTCTACTTAAAGTAGAATAAAATTCAAGTTAACGACTTGAAATGTTCCGCGTTGCTTTATTAATTCCACGATCGGTGCAAAAAAAAACTGCGGAATACAACGGAATATTCCCTTTAACATTACGTGAAATGCTATTGTAACGCATAAATTCAGACTCCCATTACGCAGTTTCGACTGCATTTCATGGCCTACATAATACATTATCTACACACACAGACAAAAGACATCGCGGACTTTTTATACAAGTACACGCGTATGCGTCATCTACAGTGATTTCCATCTTCGCTGAGAGGTCGCGTCGCAATTAAGGGAGAGAGAGAGAGAGAGAGAGAGAGAGAGAGCGAAGAAGATGAAGTGCCAGCATACGTACACACACGCAAACATACGAGGCGCGCGGCGAGTTGAACGATTTATTTCAATGCATTTTCCGCGGCTCCTCCATTGTTGAATGATAAATGATGTCGTTCGTTGCGCGACGCCGGCGGCTGCTGCTGCTGCTGTTGCGCTGCCCAGAGTCGGAGAGAGAGTGAGAGAAAGAGAGAGAAAGCATATAGCGACACTGCACAAGTCGCCTGATTGTAGCGAGGCTACTTTACAACAATGACATTAGCCGCGACTGCAGGCCGCGCGATAAATTCACGTGAACGCGAATGGGCGATGTGTCGGTATGCTGCAGGGAAGGCGAACGAGAAAGAAAGAGCAGAGATGGTGGAAAGAAATGCCGTGCGGACCCCCTAATGCGACTTGGATGGAGATTGGCGCCGTTGCGGAATCCTTGATGAAGATCGATCTCTCTCGCACGTAATTTCTGCCCCGGTAATTATTCCGATGAGAGAGAAGGAGACGGAGAGCGACTTATTCGACAGCTATAATAGGAAAGAACTTGCGGATATGTCCAGTTCGTACTTCTGGATACTTTTACCATCGCTACGATGTATGGCTACTTCAATTTAACGAATTAACATTTTTAGTAGACGACAATGCTTTGTCGGAATTCGACACGAGGAATTATCTACTTAATCCGCAGGAGAATTAATGCACGGATAATTATCTACTCGACATCTGATTATGATAAATAGACGTGTTGGAGGACAATGCGATACATTAATTAACAGTAATTTCGAAATCATTACGATTATTAATCTATACTTAATTGTTTGGCGTTTAATATGAGAGTACGGCGATAATTAAGTAGTTCAAAGTACAACGCGTTCATGTCGAGAGAAATTTAGATCATTCACTACACTTACGGAAATTAGTGTATTTATTTCGTATACAGAGAAAAGTTTAATGAGGTGCTAATCAACGCTGCTGTATTACAACGTATCGTTTCAATTATTTACGACAGAAGGTTACCAAAAATCAAACGCGCAAATCATAAAAAACAAAATCACAAAGCTGACCTGAATCCCCAACCTTTTACGTATATATAAAAGGGCATTTGTGTATTCAGGTTTTATCCGCTCTTGCTATTCCACTCGCAACAATAGAAAAAGCGATTTCAATTTCTCCTACGTATCAATAACAAGGTCTGCGATATTACCTACAATCTATCGCCCGACAATACGACCAATTCTTTTTTCGTCATGAACGTTCCGGCCCGGCCTGAGTTAACCGAGAGCACATACTAACAAACCCCCGAATAACAATTTTCCACCCAATGAGAGTAAAAATGAAAAAAGCCAAAAATATATATATATATATATATAAGAGCTAGAGAAAGTAACAGACAGATACAGAAAAGAAAAATGGAGAGGAAAAAAAAGGTCGAAGCTCGAGAAGGGTCAAAAAGCATCGAAAGTCCGACAACCTTTCGGTAGGGACTATCTCTCTCTCTCTCTCTCCCTTCGGACACTCCCCTCTTTCTCGCTCCTGTTTTGTCCTCGATCCGTATACGAATGACTAGCCAATTACTTGAAGCTTGCGTTTGAACCCAATTTTCCCTCTTCGACCCTCGAGAAATCTTCGAGACGTCCCTTTCATTTATCCCCCGTTTTCGTCATCGTCCTCTCGTCATCCGCTCTCCCCCTTTTTTGCGTCCTCGATGTACGGAAAACCAAGCGATCATTTTTCCGATGTGTTGATTTCGATTACTATTTTCAGGCTAGTAAACCGGGGTTTTTGGTGTAGGAAATTGAAATTCTTGATTAACGATATTGGTTATTATTTCTATAATAAAATGGGCGTTTAAAGATTATTTATTACCAATGTTATGTTTGATTAGTCAGATTCTGAAATTATATGAAATTCTCAAAACTACTTATTTGACATTCCATCCATTTTCTCTGACTACTTTTTATGAGATCAGTTATATAAGGGAATTTCTACGCATCGATTCAAAAAGCCGAAAGTACGATAGGAAAGCGTCACTTGTGCGAAACGAGTTCCTCCCGCTGTTTCTTCCAAGTGTGCATAACTATGCAGCGTAAGCAAATGTCGAATATTTATTGGATTCTGGAGTCCTTTTTTGCGGACAAATATTGAATCAATACTATCTCATTTTCTATGCATACGGATATATATATATATATATATAAATTACAAAATATCTTTTCCAATTGCTTTCCAAGAGAAACTTTCTTCTTTTTGTGAAATGTAATAAATGAGCGTGAAAATCGGATTAAAAATTTGATCGATTATTTTTATTAACAGAAGAAGTATCTGCTGTTCTTTTTTGCTGGGTTAAATAAGAAAACTAGTCTGGAGGGAAAAAAGTCTGGCATCGACTTCTGAACATTTTTTAGAAGACCTTGAAGTCATGGTTAATAGCCGTTGCCAGACCTCCGCCAGACTTCCGTCAGAGTTCGGCAAAGCTAAACGAGTTACACTCCTGTCAAACTAACTTTTTTACACGTGGCTTTCGATAAGAGTGCATTTACCACTTATCGTACCGTAAAACACTTTTCCCATTTTGCCAACAATTAAACCTTACCGATCATTGAATCTCAAAAACTGAACATTAATAGCCAGAAAATTGAAATAAATTCATTTAGCGGGAACATATACAATAATAAAAGCCAATAGTATAACGGACCATTTAAATCGTGTACGGGATTGAAGGCCCCTTTGATCTCTCGGGAATGAAGCTGATATTTTTTTTTTCTAGCCGCACGCACTCGAGTTGAGAGTAGCTTGTAAATGTGTGCGCGTCACAGACGTTGTATTCGCGCTCACATATATATGGCCGGTTATGTATATATACGTATACATTGGGACTCGGCTAGGCTTTATTCTCTCTCTCTCCCCAATTAAATTCAACGGAGTCGGACGCAAAAAAAAAAAAAAAGAAAAGTTGGTCTACCAACCGAAAAACGTCGCTCACTGACCCAATTAAATTTCGCGATCCTTTTTCGCTTTTCTTCGCCCTCGTCATTTATTAATTTTTTCCCTGTTTTCCTTTTGCTGTCTAGGCATCCCTGTATACCCTCGAGTGCACTGCAATTACCGTCACTTTTGTCAATAAAATTTTTCGTAATGCACTAAATAGATCGTCTCGTTTGGATAAAAAAAAAAAGAACTGGTATCGGAGACTTGAATCTTGGAATTTTAAAGATTACGATATCAAGAGATTTACTTATTTTTTCTTCCACTGAACATTAAGTCTGTCAAAATTACTGTTGCGAAGAATAATAGGAAAGATAGTGGCGCGTATATATATATATATATATAGGAAAGTTCCGAGACTGCAGAACCTAGTTTGACATGAAAGGCAAAGTGTAGTAATAGTTTACTTGAAATTGCTCTAACCAGACGCGTAAACTAATATTCGTCTTTATTGAAAACAAAGTTACAATTTCCAGCTTCCAGATGTTAAGTTAAATTTCACTTGAGTTCAAAAGTAATTTATCAAATTTTTGAATAATTTATATTTTAATAATTTTCATATCTTAACGTTATATTTTTACTCAATTTTAATAGAATTGCAGAGTTATCAAGTGTAATTAGGTTACATATAACAAATGTTTTATTTCCGATATAAACATTAAACGGTCTTCTCGTCCGCTCTAGATCATATACGAATTATTTCCTGAGAACTGACAACTACCTACATCAGTTCGATGTAATGTTATCTAACATATTTCCAAATCTATATCTATAAGTAAAATAGAGCATTGCCGTAGTTTATGTGCACTGTCAGGCTCTGCGAGAGAAATCCGCGGAAACGGCGCTTAATCTAATTAATTTGCGCGCAACGCTGCTACCATCTCTCGCTCACCAAAAAAATAAAGAGAGAAAGAGGGGGAGAGCAAAAAGAAACGAAGTGCCGCGGGGAATCCCCGCTTTAATAAGGCCAAACGAACTGTCAACACCGAGCGACATGCGCTTCGTGCTGTATACACACAGAGAGAAAGAGAGAGAGAGAGAGAGAGAGAGAGAGAGAGCTGATGCTCTACGCCAGCGCCTTGCGGGCATAAGAACCGAGACGTGGCTTTAATAAACGCAGCTAGAGCAGTCGCACCTGGAATAAGTAATTAGATGACTTCCAATGCTGGATCCGAGGCTATAATATCGCTAATTTGACGGGATGTATTGTATATTACGGATGCAATGTTGACTTTTTCAGACGATGATACAGTATTTGATTAGCAGCCGGTTTCTCGTTGGGTTATTGCCTCGAGAAAAATCACACAATCTTCTTTCTATGCCATGCTAATTTTTATAATAACTGAAGTTTGAAAGCTGCATTGAGAACCCAATTTTATTATTCTTACAAAACGTTATTTCGCATTTTCAGTAGTAATAGTCACATTTAATTCGAGTCCAGTGTCGTCGGGTAATCTGAAAAAATTACTTTCTGAATTTGAGTTTGCAGTCAACAATTGAATAACTAAGAATCTCTGAAGGTTAAAACTAACTTCGGAGCTCGAATAAACGCATTTTGCCAATCGTCGTCCACGTATCAGTGCGTCCAAGAGAAATCCGTCCAACGCAGACATTCGCATCTCACCGGCATTCACAGGAATAGAGCGAAAAAAAAAGTCGTCGATTCGCGCGTGCACCAAAGGCCTGCATTCGCATTCCATCAGCGAATAACGAGAGGTAACGACGATGGCAGAATTTCCACAAAACTACGCGATGCACTCTTTCAGGACTCCCCCCGCAGCGCGAAAGCTAAAATATTTAATTCATGCAGATTCCGCTGCTGCCGAGCACTTGCGCAACGACGGCGACGTCGGCTTTTTTCGTCGGCCAAAGAGAGCAAAGAGAGAGAGAGAGAGAGAGAGAGAGAGAGAGAGAGAGAGAGAGAGAGAGAGAGAGAGAGAGTGAGAAATGCGGGACGTGCCGCCGCATGGAAATAGGCCCTCGCGGTTATAGGAAAGGGGTACGCGAGACGAATTCCATCAACGGATGGTATATCAGCCCGACTGGTCTCGCACACACACACGCACATACACAGACAGACGCTGGCAACGCCGCAAGTGCGTTAAGGTAGGTTAGGTATGAGTGTCGTCGTTCTGCCAGTCCCTCTCTCTCTCTCTCT
>UELV01180866.1:0-11176 GCA_900490015.1 Megastigmus stigmatizans
TTGTTTTTAGCCTCAGAAAATACCTTCTTGGATTTTCTTGTAGTTGTTAAAATTTGTATTATATTTTCAGCAATCAGTTTTGTTATTTTTATGTATTTTTCACTATTTAATGTGGTTATTTTATCCATATTGTAATTACTCATTCTTTGGTGAGAGCGAGAATGATAAAGTTGGCATTTATTTTTTGAACATAGGTATGTTTTCGCATGTAGTAGCAACTTGTCAAGTTTTTCCTTATCCTCATGGACATCCATTGCAGGATAATCAAACTTGATTGTTGCCTTTTTTCCTTGATGTATTAGTAATAAGTCACAGCTGTCCTGCGCTGTACATTTTATACTTGGTAAAATTGAGCAGATTCTATTGCAGTCTAGTAATTTTCTTTTATCCAGATTTTTATTTTTATTTTTATTGAGTATTTACTGGTTAATTTTTGGAGATTGTTTGACAGCCTATTGTACAGCATTATCGCTCTGATGTAGTTATTTTTTATACTGATGTTTTTATGTCTTCTAGGAATTTGTATGCTCTTATGTCTTATCATTTTTTCTGAAGTTAAGTGCTTTTCTTGCAATTCTTTATAATGGTATAATATGGCTTCATACACAAAAGTTTGTTCTATATTTAATGGATATCTATGTTGAATAAAGTTGTTTTTACTTATTATTTATAGTAGTCTATTTTGTAAGTCTTGCAGGCATCTAATTCTTCCTTTATATGCGCCTCCCCAGGCGATAATACCGTAGGATATTACGCTATAGAAGAACGCATGATACAGCATGAAGAATATAGTGGGCCTAAAATTGTACCTTGTATCGAAATTTTCTTTTGCTTTATTTATGATGTTTCGTAGATTTTTAACATAGTTTTTATATTTGTTTTTTTTTATTTGATTGATCCGATCTTTTTTCCAAATGTTATAAAGTTTTTCTTTAGTTTGACGTGATTTTATGATTCCTTTTGTTATCCAGTTATTTCTTGGTCTATTTATCCTGTTTTTGTCTTTTTTATTTCTTTCCTTCGTTTATTATATATATATATATATATTTCAAAACGAATTCGCGATTGAATCAAGGATTCAATCGCTAATTCGAATTTACGATCGATCCGACGGTGTGCAAGCACCGAGGATGATGCGCGGCACTGGAGAGTAAGGCGAGCTAGAGAGAGAGAGAGAGACCGCGCGATAGGAAAATTCGATCACGTCGTCAGATTGATTTCCGCCGCGACGAGCGACACTAGCTGTGGAGTGAACTCGCGTGAGAATTGACGGCTACGAGAAATGCTACGCGAGGTGTATGTGTTTGTGTGTGAATGTGTATTTCCAATCTACTCCACACTAACTAGAGCTGCACTGGACCTGCAGGCCAGTGCAACTTACACCGAGTACAGCGAGAGCGTGTTTATGAATTGTAGCACATCGCCGAGTAAGTACCTCCTGTACTATTGCGGCGGGTCGCAAACGGCGATCCGCGATGTATGTGTGCGTGCGTTTTCCCGCGAATAAACTGCCTTCTCGATTCGAGATTATTTGTACGGTACTATAATAAAATCACGTTGTTCTGATTTTTGTAGAGCATTAGCACATTTCCCTTATTTTCCCGCGATTACCGCCGCCTCCGCGAGCACAGGGGAACAGTGTTTCCACTGTGCGTATAACTGAGTAGCTGGCATCGTGAACATAACACGGTGCTCACGATCAACTGACCGAGCAACGGAAAGCGAGACTCGTCAAGAGAGTCTTGCATTAGCATGGAGGCTGTTTCACCTGACCAGCGGGGAAAATTACGTACAGATTTTCCAGCTGCAACGTGTAGAAAAGGTAGGAGTGTGCAGTACATCGGTACTGCACACAACATAAATATCCCCGTTACAACTGGCACCCCTAATGTGTTCGGATTCGAGGTAATAGGCACGGAATAAAACAGAAAAAAGATTGCTCGGAAAAACGGTTGTAGACGAAATATTATTTCGAAATAAGATGTCGAACACAATCAAAGACTCAAAATCAGCGCGGCTTTGTTTACATCGGCCGGGAGGACTGTAAAAACCCCAGCACGTGTAAGACGTATGTAAGGTGTGAGTGCGAAAGAAAGCGCAAACCCTAAAGCAGTGCAGGCAAATGTGCCGACTGCTATGGCCGAGAGAGAGCCGAGAGGGGCGCACTCAGCTCGAAAACCAGCGGTGTCGAGCCAGCTCGAGCACAGGCGCATACGCGGAGCAGCCGAAAATATTCATTTAATTAAATTTAAATTAATATCGGCGTGTGCTCGCGTCTGAAGGCGCGACTAGTAGTGTGCAAGCGCCGAATATTTATTTAAGTGATTATTATAAATTTGTAACCGTATAAATAACAAGTAATTATTATAAATAATTTAACGACGAGGTGCTTTATTTGTCCAAATGAGTGAACGGGTGAAGAAGAGGGTAGATTATTGAACAATAATCCATTCCTTGTAAATTAATAGTCGATAAAAACTGTCGGTAAAACAGTTTGAAATTTTTTTTGCTGATTATCCGGAAAATTTTTGGTTTAAAAATTGACTGAAGGACAAGTGAGGCACATCACAGTATTATGATATTTATGATTTGTTTGTTGTTTGTAGCGTTTTTTAGTAGCGTTTTCAGGCATCGCGAGACGAACAATTAGAAAATTTAGCGGAAAAGTGCTTTCGGGAGGATATAATAAATAAATAAAAATCGGGATAGAGAATTTGGTTCATCTATTTTTTTTTGTGATTGTGAAAGAATTAAAAAAATTTTCTTAAAGAAAAATAGAATTTTTGATTAAAGAAAATTCGCGTAGAGAGCGAATTACTCCCGGAAACACGGGAAATCGATCTCTGCACACCACTAGTAGGATCCAAATCTGCGACCACAGATGGAGAAAACGTGTAGAAACAGGGAGTTCGAACGCGCACAACAAGAAAAGTTCCAACGAAAGAAGAGTTCGAACTTGTGTACGTCGAGGTTCGAATCCGAAGAATTCCTGTTGAAGGAAGTATAGACAGGGAAGTCAGTGCACCTAAAAAGCCCGGAAAAGTGCACTAGCAAGTAAGGCTAGTGCATTTGAAGCCATATAGCTCGAGTAGAAGCAGGATTCGAACTCGAGAGTTCCACATTCGAACGCGGCAAGAGTCGAATCCTTGCACGAGCAGATCTGGAGAGGTGCACTAGAGCAAAATCTAGTGCGCTGAAGATCCGAACTCGAGAATTCGAGCTTCGAACGCCAGATCGTGAGTGATTTAGAAAATCCAGCGTCAATTACAGGAAAAATGGCGAATACGACGATGAAGGCACTAGAGTGCTGGTGCTACGGCATGGAAGAGGCAGACCTGGAGGAAGCGCTAACAGATTTGCAGCTTAGCCACGAGGGTCTTCCCCTTGCAAGTAAAGAATAGGTTGCAGAAATGGCTGTTAGGGGCTGAGGGGCATTTGATAATTCAATTTGAATTAATCATCTTGTTACAGCCCAAGTCCATTTCCGTCCATTTGTATTAATTTCAAAATCGCTACAGTGCTGATCTTGCAGATCTACTAAACCCATAAATTCATAGATTATTCACTAGGCGATAAATGTGTAGAGTGGTTCTATCTGCGTTGCGCAGTGATCAGTCAGTTATTCATCGTTCAGATGTTAGGTCGTTCTCCTCGATGTGGCCCGATGGGGCTGCTTTTATTGTCATGCATTGGAGGTGGTGGAAGTGGTAAAAATCGCCTCGTGCGATTTTTTGTAGAGTCAGCATTTTGACTGTTGCCGTGTAGACAAATGCTGCGTCTGTTGACGCTTGCATTTTATGGCGTGGTCAGCTACGAGTTGCTCTTCTTTGGAATGCGGCGATGTACGCATTTTATTGTGAAATGATATTTGCGCGCCAATGGATAAAATAATAGGACAGCTAGGTGTCCTGTGTAACACGACCGCGGCCTCATCACCTGCGCCTCCGCAGGTACCGCAAGGATGCGCGCAAATGAGAGCTCGACAGCGTGGCAATGAAAACAAATCAAGAAAAGACGCTAATACAAAAAAATATCCTGGCTTGAGTACGACGCTTGTAATGTTGCATTGTTATCGTGTAAAAATTTATGTCTACTATTTTTATGACAACCTGTAATAATATGTTGATTGATATTTCCCATGTAACATAACGAGGTAATACATAAGTCTGCAAGGGTTCTTACATTAGTTTTTGTTTGCTTAATGGAGCAAAATATACAAAAAGGACGCACGCTGTAGTATACAAAAATTTATATGCTAAGAAGGGTACGATTTTCATTGTTTATAATATTAGAGGATTGGATACATTGGAGAAGGAAAGATCGCTGAATTAAAAATTTGTGTAAGACACGTATATGATTACCAAAAGATGATGACATAAGATTTATGCAAAAATTCGCATGACATATAGGATTACAAAATTTCGATTTATATTACTATTACAAATATGTTCTAAAATTTCACAAAAATAAGGTATAAACTTACAAAAATGGTTCAGATAAATTCGCAAAAATAAAGTATAATATTTAGAAAGAATGGTTCAGATAAACAACTTCGCAAAAGTGAGGTATAATATTACAAAATGGTTTTTATATAAAAATTTACATAAATTTGAATCGCATAAAATTCCTTTAGACAAAAATTTGCCTAAGATAATACAAAATATAAAATTAAATGATAATCTTGGTGAGCGGTTTCCGATGACTAAGGTTGATGCCATGCCCATAAAAGTTCTGGATGGTATGTTTGTATTCTTTCCGTGTGTGTGTAATCATCTTCTTGACGTCGTGCATAGAGCACTGGAAGTCCTGGGATTATATTTTCTTCTAGGCCAGGTGGTCGACTGGTCTTGTTTTGGACTCTCGGATGATTTTTTATGCTGGTTTTATTTGTATATTGTCGATATTTTGTATCTCGCTTGCTGCAGGTTCTTGTTGCTTTTTCCCTGAAAAAAATCTTTTCCTGATTAGAGTAAGGGTACCCCCCACTAATCATATTTTCCACAAAATAGCGCAAATGATTGCTACTGTTACGAATGATCCACCAAATATAGTTATTTGCTTTTGAAAAATCTCGAAGTTTTTTCTCACGTGTTTGTACTCGCCAATTGCTTTCGCTTTCTCCACTGTTTCTCCAAAGCTTGTCCCTGTTTTTCATGGATTTTTTTTTTTCGTTATGTTGTCCTTTTGTAGTGTGAATTTGGTTCTGTTTTATTGCGTCATTTATATATTGCGCATAATCGCTTTTGTCTGTCTCGTTTTTTAGTATATTTTGGATATTAAGCTCCTATTCCGGAAATATTGTGACTGATAATTTTGTTTTTATTTCGCGAGATGCCGTTAATCTGGCGTTTGTAATGTGTGCGGTGCACCTTGAACTTAACCGTAATATGCCTATCCCGTTTATTTCGAACGAAATCTGTTCTGCTCTGTGGCATTGTATAATACTTGTTCTTTTTGTATTGTGGAAAAAATCCATGAGTTTGCGGTGTGTAGCCGCATCCTGTATGTGTCATATAATTTTGTTAATTTAACATTGCAATCTGAAAAATTTGTTATATTTTCCTTTATAAGAATTTTTAATTCGCATTTTGCGTGTTATTGGATTTCTCTGATTCGCTTGGTTTCCTTACAAATATTAAGGTCGCCTAATTTTTAACATTTATTTATTGCGTCTAATGTGATAGGCATATATCTGTTATAGTCGCTAACTGCTATGTAGAATGATTCCGGACATATTTACGCGAACGTAACGGTTGTATTTAACATGCACTGTTTAATTGGTATTGGTGAAATCTTGCATAATTTATATGTTTGGAAATCTAGTAGCTGTATAGAGATGTAGTAATTTATCTGGAAGTTCAAAAATAAAATAGTTAAATCTGCGATTTTTATTATTTCTAGGATGGTTGTATTTTTGTTTATGTTCGGCAAAATTGCGTCCTGTACCGTTCGCTAAACTAAATTTTCCGAATTTTTTATTAATTTAGGTTAAATGAACCGTGGATATATGGCTCCTTGCGCTGCGAATAGAATTGCGTCGGTTATCAGTACTGTGCCTAATTCGTATTGAAGGACACCCTCGGCTAATATGTTTACCGCTATGTCGATTAGTTTTCGCTTTATATTTCCGACTGTATTTTGTGACAGTTTATTTACAATTTTCTCGATATTTGTGATTTGTGTATGTATTTGATCAAATTCGGTTTCTGCTAATTCCGTCTGGTTCGCTAATAAATTCGCGACTTTGCGCGTATCGTTACTTGTTATTTCAATTAGGCTTTCTAATCTTGCTTCGGATTCTTCATCTAAGGTTCCGAATAAATGTCTCGAGATTTTTCCGACAAAGCGTAGAAGTGATCTCCGCTTGCAGGTTGCGCTGTCATTCTTATGTCCTTGTAACAGTTCTGTTATGCGCACCGTGTCTTGTATTGTCGATATTATTTGTTTGTAAATAGTTTTCGTTTGTTCGTGATGTATGCATGTTTCGTTTTGTAACACGTATAAGTATTAATAAAGTGTTAATATAAATAGAAATTATAGTCATACAGATATTAGAATAGATGAATTAATGTAACAATAAAGTTAATATATTTGATAAGTACAATCAGTTATTAATAAGATTACGATTAAGAAATGGTAAAACAAATGGAATAGCGATTATTGATAGTAGCGAAATACGTTAGACTTTTATTTGAAATATAATAAGAGCGAGAGAGAGGAATGTCGACCGCTAAGCGCGACGATCAAACACACGTACGCGCGCACACCAATAAGAGAGAGAAAGTTTCGTCAAATCAAGCGCACACAATCAAGCGCGTGGACACACCGACGATCAATCAAGGAGAGAGGAAAGCCGAAATCAAGCGGTCGAAAAGTACATAAACACCGCCGATATACGAGGCAGTATGCACTCTTGTACTCGATCCTCTCCTAGAATAAACTCATCATTAAAATTAACTTTCTTCGTACACTTATATTTTCCTTTACCTCAAAGCTATGCCGACAAGTTGCTCGCTTAATGCAAGCGGCAACGAACTCGAACAGAGTATAAAAATCAAGCGTGCTTTTCCACGTGGCTGGCCTGGCGAACATTGCGTTCTCCGGCAAACCCGCTATGTTAGCAATAGCACTGTATGCTAGTAAGTCGAGTAAGCATTGCGCTTCTCGACAAACCTAGTATACAGAGGAATACAAAATAACCGCTTCACGATCCATTATGCGATCGTGGAGGGACTTATTAGATATAAGTCAATAGTAGTCTCTCTCTACAAGTCGAGTAAGCATTGCGTTTGCTCGACAAACCAGATACACGTAACTGTGGTTTTCACGGACAAAGTAGACGAGTAATGCACTTTTCTACCGAACCCCGTGAATAGAGAGCAAGCCAACGTCTGTCTAGTGCCCATTAAGCGGCAATAGATAGAAAGGCAGTTTATATTATATAATAAGTTATCATAAGTTCCTGATCGAGTTTCTCGCAGCAAGTTAGAGAAGCATAGCGCTTCTTTAACGAACCTGCTTTACGTATAGTAAGCTCTCCTATTAGGTGCATTGTCATTGCGATGTCCATCGAACCTGGTAGAGTGAGAGGCTAACACTTTCTATGCTATTCAGTACGCACTAGCATAAAAACTCAAGCCACTCGGTGCTCCTGGTCTGACCCATCCTATCCTCAATGCACTGGGTCTAGTACTGGCTCGGCTGTAAAAAAGCCAATGCGCGCTTGCTTACGCTCGGAGTCAGGAAAGCTCCTTCACTATTTTCCAGCTCTTCTATTCTCAATATCCCGAGAAATAGAAGAGCTATACCTGGGAAAATATATAGTGTCAGGGTGGCGACGTACGGAGACCATTACGCATGTCCGTCACATCTCCTTTGTCCTGATACATTAGGGCGGGAATCATTCAAATTTAACTATATTTAATCGATAAACTAAGTCTAGATCCGAATTCCAGGATTTTGGATAGTAGAAGCTATTCAAAATCAAGCACGTAATGGCTGAACGTTACAACATTGGCGCCCGAACAGGGACTTAGTTTCATTAAAATTTAAGAGTTTGATTTGTTTAAAGCAAAGAAAATGATACCCGTGTATCACAACGGGATTCACGATTCGAGCTTGTCGATGGTAGGCTCGAGGATATCGCCATGGATATGGAGTGGCAGCGAGCGAAAAAGCTAATTTAAAGTATGATCGCGAAATAATAGACGCGCAAATAAAAGAATTATACGCGAAAATCGATACGCAAGCTCGGCAAAATCAAGCGCTAGAGAACGAAAACAAATTGTTGAATTTCTTTCAAATAAAAATGGAGAAAACGATTCCAGATCAATTTGATCGAATGTCAGTTCGAATTGATTTAGCAGAGTTAACAGTCACTGATTGCATAACGAGAATGCAAAAATTATCTCTTGATTAATTATGTGAGGAAAATTTTAATTTATTTTGCATATTGTTTTTTCTCATGTATTTGAGTGAAAAGGAACCAAGTTTTCGTAGGTTTTTTTAAAAGCTTAACCTAATAAAGTATTTTAGGCGCGTATAATAAATCGCTAGTTCAAAATTCTTATAAAATAGTTAAAATATAATAACTACTTGAAAATGTCTTTAAAAGGGCGACCGAGCCAATGCTTCGAGTAGATGCGCTCATCAGATGAATCGTCCGAACCGCAAAACCAATAGCAAAAAGCGCAAGAATGGCGTGAAGCGGTAAGAGAAGAATTAAGATCATTGAATGAGCGTCAAAATCATTTAGATAGTAAATACGAAAAAATCTTTGATCCATCAGCTTCGCCACGAACTCAAATGTCGCAAGTGGAAATAATTAATCGTGACTTAACGGAAAAAATAAATTATATTTCAGATAAGCTCGAAGGATGCTTTAATAAAATAAAATCTTTAAATGAGATCATAGAAAATGTTAAAATAGAGAACGTGACATTAAAATCGGATAACGAACTTTTAAATAAAAAATTAAATGATTTCGTAGACAAAATAATCGATTCCGATGACTTAAAGGCATTAAAAAATTATTGCTTAAATCAACTAGATCAAGTAGCTGAAAAGGGGGAACTTGAAATTGAAGAGATAAAATTACAGTTCGAGATTAACAAAATTGTGAATAATAATAAAAATACCGGAAAACGGATTAAGTTTGATTTAGCCAAATTCAAAGGTCTGGAGTATGAGAGACCGATGAAGTTTTTATCTGATTTAGATAAATACTTAACTCTCACAAAGCCTGATGAGGATGAATTGCCATGCGTTATTTCCCAGACACTTGAAGAAGCCGCACAAGAGTGGTGGTTTCTACAACAAGATCACGCAGGAGATTATGAAGACTTCATTAGTAAATTTAAACAAAGATTTTGGAATTCAACCATACAGCGTAATAATAAGCGAAAAATTGAATTCAGTGAATTTCGTCCAGGAGGAAAATTTAACCGCGTGAATTACGCGACATATATTTTTGGCCTAGAAAAAGAGCTAGATTTAGATTACGATGAGCCAGAAATCGTAAAAAAAGTAATCTCTCATTTCGGACGCGAAATTCGTCATAGTTTGATCGCGCAGCAGATAAAGAGCAAAAATGAGCTTTTTACTGTATTGGCAGAATACGATGCCGATGAGGCTAAGCGAAAGCGCTCTGATAGATTTTCAAATAGGAAACCCTTTAATAAATGTGTAACCAATGAAAATGACGTGAAAAAAGAAAGAGAACCTTTCCAAAGATACCAATTTAATAAAGATTCTAGGGGGTCCAAGAAAGCCACTCAGTTCATGTTATTAACTAAAAACGAACACGAGTCGGAAAACTAGTAAAAGTCGTGAATAGGGAAGAAAAGATAAACGATAACATTTACGAAAGCGTAATAAATATTGCATCTATATTTGAAGATCCTCGAGAGGAGCTGAGGTACGATATTTAGTCAGAAGGCATGAACGTGAGAGTTATACACTGTCCTGAAATTTCGATTGAAATTGAAGGAATAAAAGTAAACGCTTTAATAGATACAGGCAGTGAGATAACGTGCCTATCGGAAAATTTTTATTATGTAATTATGAAATGTTAAAGAATCGTCCAACTCTACCTATAAGCGGTAAAATAATAAAAGGTGCCACAGGAGCAAAATTAATTAAAGAATGCATAATTGGCTACGATTCGCTAAAATCTTTGCAAATGCTTATGATACTAGATTTAATGAGATAAACTTATTGATTAAAAATAATTATGAAAAAATTCCATATGTAGGCGTGTCAGTAGATTCAAATGAATCCACCGCAATGCATATTGAATGGAATAAAAACTTTGATAATGAAGCATTCCAATTTAAAGGAAATCGTAAAATAGAAGACGATAATTATGAAGAGTACGACAATTCGTATAGAATATCAATAAAAGAAATTCAGGATAAAGTCAACTCATATGAAAATATTAATATTAATCAAAAAATGGAAATTATTAAACTCAGAAAAGTATAAAGAAGTATTTGAAAAAAGACCAGGATTGTTAACTAGCAACGCACATTCTTTAAATTTAATGGACGACAGTCCATTTTTTACAAAGCCGTATCCCATTCCTATCGCTTATAGGGACAAAGTTAAAGGTGAAATTGATAAAATGTTAAAAATGGGTATAATAAGACGATCATCGAGTAATTATATCAATCCGATATTTACTGTTAAAAAGAAAGACGGCTCAGTACGTTTATGTCTTGACGCACGAAAGTTGAACGATCGGCTAATAAACGATTACGATGCGCCGCCGGGTGTCGAGGAAATTTTCGTGAGGTGCCAAAAGAAGAAATATATGAGCACGCTAAATTTGACTAGTAGCTATTGGTAAATACCACTCGCGGAAACGAGTAGAAAATACACTGCATTTATGTGCGACAATCACATGCATGAATTTAACGTAGCGGCGTTCGGAATCAAAACAAGTTCCGCAGCTCTTATTCGGGGATTAGACAAGGATATTCACGAATTAAACGAGTTTTTGATTGCATTTATTGACGATTTATTCATAGTGTCAGAAACGTTTGAACAGCACTTAGAGCATTTAAGCACTTTATTTGAAAAATTATTAAAAAATAATTTAAGATTAAATTTCAAAAAGTCAAAAAAGATTACGTCAAAATAGTCACGCAAAAAATATTATCGTGCGCACAGACCACGA
>UELV01180871.1:0-33632 GCA_900490015.1 Megastigmus stigmatizans
AAATTCATGATTTTTATTTTAAAAAATTACTTATCTTTTTTAATGTCAAATAAAAACGTTCTTCAAATTTTAAAAGATTTGCTTCATTAGTTTTTTTTTAATTAATTCCCAAAAATCACCTTTTTTTCGAGCGGTCACACTGGTGGATCCCCTTAATTTAACCCCGAAAACCCCTAGAATAGTAAAATAGTCAAAATTCATCCAAGAATTATATTTTTTTTTTTAATTTTGACGGAAAAATTGCATTTTTTTGTGACATGCCGTGATTGAGACAGCCATTTTGAGGTTAGGATTGATTTTTAGTAAAAAAGGCCAGACGGCATCGAAAACTACACTTCATAATGAAGATTTTGGTATGCTACAAAAGTTTCTTCTCTCAAAAGAAAAATGGGCGGGGGGGTGGCTGATTTGAAAAAGAATTCCCCATATACATATTTATATAAATTGTATTATACTCTCTTTTTTAAACCGCAACATTATTCACAATGATTTACAGAACATTTTTAATGTTCGCATAAAAGTGTATATTTACAACGAGATACGAGCTAATTTAATTTTCCATGAGCTACGAGACACAACGGTATAAATTAATGCATATTGCTAAAATTATATCTCACTCAACAGACAATTGACGAAAATGTCTCGTACTTGCAAAGTCTTAAGTTCATTCGAAATCCATTTCACATATTTCATTTTTATCAACTATATATTACTCTATCATTCGATTAGATAACTTAGTATGTAAATTACTGTAATTATACAGAAGTCAACAAAGATATTCCAGTTTTGGTATAGATGCATTAGAAACTGACGTTTCTTGTTTTACAAAATTTTCTGCATAAAAAAAAAATCTAAAATACAGAACAGTATAATGAAATTAAATAAATAAATATAAATATTTATCATTGGATTTATAAGAAACTTCAATTTTGAATGCATACCAATTTTTAAAAGTATTCATACACATGGTATTTTATATGATTAATTGATCAATGATAGAAAACATTTACAAGTGAAATTGTTGCATAATAACACGAAAATAAATAATTCAACATGATTTAAATACTGGGGACTAGGACATTTTCCTCATTCATGTTTGCGTGTGTTACTGTTATTTTGATTGAGATTTGATTGACGTTTTAAAAAAATCGTTTATAAACGATGATATTTTATACAAGTAAAATAATTGATATTCTCATCAAAATAAGTGCAATAACACATCTTATTCAGCAGGATGAAAAAAAAGGGTATACAAAAACTAGATTGTTTTTCCCATGAAACATTTCCTAAACCATTCCATAATCATGTGATCAAACATTGGATTCCCATTACCAATTATCAAATACCACATCGTACGTATACCCATCTAAAATTGTAAAGCTCGGTTGGCTGGAAAGTTCAATCGAAGATAGTCATATATCGATATAAAGTCTGCGTGACTGGCAGTCCCGTCGAAGCTCTACCGAATTAACTCTGCTAAAGCTACAATTACCTAAGTAAAATTCCATCGTTAACTGTACAAAAAAGATCTCTAAAGAACGTCAAAATATGTGTAAAATTCCATTGACCCACACGAGGAACATTTATATCTCCCCCCGTTAACACGCTGACGATCCTCGATCCCTCCCCAGCCGCAACTAAAATGTATCCGTCATCCCTCCTTTATATACACCGCACAGAATAGCCACGGTCGTATCTCACGAGGCCGCCTGCAACTCGCTTCTCTGGTGCACCTCAACGTCCACGACAATGAGGGTCGTGCTATTGGGCGACTCATCCTCCTCGTCGTCGCCGTCGTCGTCCTCCCCGTCCATCACGACCCCGTCATCCACGTCATCGGCAACGTCGATGACTATCGAGTCAGGTGCACCGGCAACGGCGCGACACGGCTGTTGGACGACGACGGCGGCGGCGGTGGAGGAGGAGGTGGCCGAGGCGTCGTGGGTCTCCTCGAGGGGCTCATAAGTCCCCGGTCGCATCATCGAGGGACTGCGACTGTTGGCGGTTAGGGTAGCGGTAGTCGTCCCGTTGGGCGTCAGGGGCCCGAGACGATTCGGAGGTAGTGAGCCCATCAGTAAGGCGTGCTCGCTTACCTTGTTCAGGGCCTTGAGCATGTTGTCGGGCATGTGGTCCTGGATCATCACCGGACTGATGAGGACCTCGTCGAAGTCGCAGGGCGCCGCCCATAGCGCCTGGTACACCGGCTCACGCTTCCGCAGCATTTGCCTGGGGACAGACACCGTCGCCTATACTTTATACATTGATGATGTTGACGAGATATGCGGAATTCGGAGAGATGAGATCCCTCATCCACCGGTATACAATACTTTTTACAACTTTGATGAATCGTGTTTGAATTTTATTGAGAAACTCAACAAGTATAACCTATTATTATACTTTTTCTCATTATATAGTATTTATATGTAGCGTATCATTTTATTTCTGAAGTTATTCTACAGGAAGGTATGCTATACTACGCATGCTTGGAAAAATCTACACGACTAGAAGATAATAGTGCATAAAAAGAAATAATTAATTTAATATTCAAACCATATGTGTATTAATTTGTTCATGAAGCGTGAGGAATGATATTATCTTTAATATATATGCAAAAGATTAAATGAATATCATAATAAAGTGAAAATACAAATTGAAATTATAATTTTCAACGACCTATATACTCGTATACTTTTAACTAGCGCAACATAATTATTTATTCGTAAAAATTAAATTTGCTTTTCTTTTACAATGCGATTCTTTTCTATCAAAACTCAGATAATGGATTTTTTTGAAAAAGTAAAAAGTTTTAAATTATCTACAATATAGGATAAAAATTAATTCTTATTACATGCTTTACTTTCTCTGTAATAAATGATTTCATTTATTATCACTATGGTATTTTCATACTATTTAATAAAAAAAAAATAATCAACGTACCTCCAACGAGATTCATATTTTTGCCTATAATGGAAAAAATTGACTTATTAATCCAATGTATTATATTAAATTGTCTCGTTTCGTTACTCATATACCGTATCTTCTTCATTTTCCCGCAATAACCAATAAGAATAGAAAAATTAAAGAAATAACAATGTAATGATTGTGATAGTGAAATTTAGAAAAATGAACATGATATTCTGTAGTAAAATGCATACTGTTAACATTTTAATACCAAAAGCATATAAGCGACAACATTTAATGATTCGCTGTGATTTTGCTCGATTGTTAAAAACTTTATATAAATTGCAGTACAATAAAACGGAATTTGTATTCATGTGAAAAAGCGTTGATGTTTTAATTTTAGAAATCTAGGAAAAGAAAAATTGTATAACAAGTACTTAAATTGTAATTGCAATATCTGCAATATCTGCAATTACAATTAAATACAAAAACGGCCTTTTTTAGCCTAAAACCTGGACTATAAGTAGTTACGGTCAATTTTGATTAGACATAGCATATTAAAATATATACGGCCATTCGATGTATATGATTTAATATACGTTATAATAATAATAATAATAATAATAATAATAATAATAACAGCAATAAAATAGATATTATTATTATATCATAAAATTATAATATAAGCTGAATCTTCCGTACAGCATCTTAGGCAGTCTTAACTCGAGAATCTAGATTATCTTGACGAGAGTAATTAATTTTAATTTAAACTCAACAATTTCTCTTTTACATGTCAAACTTCTAATAGAATAAGAATATTATCTTGGAAGTAAGCTCAGTTTTTTGTTTACAAGTAATGCTAAACTTAATTCTACCTTGACTACGTAAATTCATGAATTGCGCACTTCGCGCTTATCAGCGCTACGACCAACTGCAGTAATGAAATTGTGCTTAATTTTCATTCGAGTAACTTGGCGTTCTTTTTTTTTTCTAATTAGAAGCTGTAGCCAGTTCAAGTTGTATGAAAAAAGTCTGAAACCCCGCGTAAAAAGGTCATTTCGTAAAATGCCAAAGCTTCCTTTTTCATAACTTGCATAATTTTCCCGAGCTTAATTTTACTCTTCCAAGATACTTTTCCACATCAAGTCTAGCTCCGTACAAAACGCATATATAGCCAACAAAAATGCATAGAGAGACACCGAATGAAGCACAGCTGGCGAACGTACGATACAAAAAGAAAATCCTATACTCACTCGCCCTTGTTGGGATGGTGTCGGACAACGTGTATGATGCGGCCGGGTGGATACAAGGGCCTGTGAAGTGTGAGCGCGATGCTCGAGTCCGTGGGTACGACCGCCTCGGATCTCGCCAGGTCCTTGTCGCGCTGGTACTCGCTGATGCAGCCGCCCGCCTCGAGGTTCGCCGCCGAGGTCGGTATTGTCCCGCAGCCGCAACACATCACCGAGCACGTTATCGTCTTCCACTGTGGGACACAAACACACAAACGCGCGCGCACCAGTGCCAAATGGCACGACTGCAAATTATTGCGGACTCTTATGCCAGCGAGTATATATATGTAATGTCTGCTGTTGTGTATGGAATTTCGGGGATTGTTGGTATGTACATTGAAATTTAAAATTGGACTGGATAAAATTGAATGCAATTATTCTTAATTTCATTATACAGACGAGATGTTGTATGAGATCCATTTTACTGGAATTTTTTGAGGTTGACCCGCAAATTAATTATGCGCGACGTCGTGAAAGCTGCATCCGCAGTATTTCTACCGAAATTCTATCCGATGCTAAAATAAAAGCTCGACAAAAAAATCCGCACCAAAATGATACGTTATGCATAGTAATTGAATAATTCAGCACGATATAAATTAATTCATTCAAACCCATAAAAAACGAAACATTTTTTACTGCTAACTTTTATTTGATTTTATCAACTTATACAAATCTGTACATAATTAACTTGGAAAGAATACTGTGAATTTAAAATTAGGCGAGGGAAAGAAAATTATTTAAAGAAAAAAAGAACGCGATATTCTTTATCTCGGAGCTATTGTATTATAAAGAGAAAAGAAAGAGTTCTTGGGGCGGGGCGCATGTGAGGCAGACGTTCGATTTTCCTGCACGAGCGAGCAGCTGCATACTCCTTTTTTTCTCTCTCCCTCTCCTTCTTCCCTGTTTCTTTATTGTACTACGAAAAATCCAATTTGAACGAGGAGCTTTGTCGCGAGCGCGCCGATGGATTTTTAGCCCGAGCCTTTTGCGCCGAAATTAAAAAACAATTTTTATCCCATATTCCAATTTGCGAAGCCGCTCTATATCTCGCAACTTATTAAATTTAACCTCTTAAAATCGTCCATCTCTCGAGGTATTGTATCTTTTGTAACCTATACAGTCTTATTTCATTACGAAGCGGACAAAAGTGTATTTACTATACCGAAATTTGAGCGGAGGAAAAAGGTTATTAGCGCACCTTGGGATCGACGCTCCTCTTGATGGCATTGATGAGATCCGCCCTGAGGCTCTCCATCTGTCTCAATCCTATCCTCGGTATGACGTCCTTGCCAACGACGACGGACGTGATGAACTCCTGGGTGTACTCCTGGGCCGGCATACTCAACAGTCCGCCCGGTGGCGCGTAAGAGAAGCACACGAGGTCCGGATACTCCTGTTTCAGTAGGATCGCGAGGATCGCTGCGGTACCGGCGCCCAATGAGTGTCCCACCAGTGTCAGGCCGAACTCGTTTGTGCCGCGCGACGGGTCCTGATTAAATTAAAAACATTCCCTACATGTTGGATTTTCCTTCGATGCTTGCAGTTTAATCTTTCAAAAGGCTTTTTTGATTCGGGTGAAAATTTAAAGCCTGAGCAAATTGAACGAAGTAATTGAATAAATCATATTTTTCACGTGTGCGCGGCATCAATGAATTTCGTTAAATGCAATGAAAAGTACGCGATCAGTGTGTGTAAACGAGTTTTTAATCACTCAAAAATCCGTATATTTCCCAGCGTAAAAAGAGGCAAGCTAAAATTGAATCGCAAAATTAAAATTCAATTCGTAATTAATCGTTAAATATTAATACCTCTCGCTTGGAATTTGCAGCACGAAGCTCGAGCTCGAAAAAAAAAGAGAAAATTGCTAATTCGTCGAGGATAATCTCCGATACAAAGGTTTGGAGTGGATATAAGTATATAGAACGGGGGCGCAGAAAGAAAGGGTTGGGCGCTCGCGCGTCTCACCTTTTCCAAGGCCTTTGTGATGATAGCCTCCTCGTAGAGCTTCTTTCTGATGTACTCGGCTGCCTGCACCATTCCCTTGTGGCCGAGCCAGTCGTCCCTAGGCGGCGTCAGTGGCAGCACCTCGCCCTCGGCATTCAGATCCGTCATCACGTCTTTCATACTGAGAGTACCCCGTATGCTCACCACCACCTGTGTCCCAATGTATAGGTAAAGCGGATGAGAGCTAGACTACACGGTGTGTTTTATCGGTACCGAGATTTCACCAAGAAGGGAAAGGAGTTTGAAGAGTTGAGATTACGTGGAAGTTGAGCGTTTCAACTTCGCTTGAATCGCGATAAATAACGCGTGTGCCTAATTTCAATTAGGTTTTGCAGTCTTATTGAAACGGTAAAATTATTAAATAGATCCTGTGCAAGTAAGCCACTTTTGCTCTTTTGCAAGCAAAACCAATATTCGCAACAATAGATCCAAATATAATCAAACTTTAATAACCGCTCTAATTAAAAACTACAATGAGCATAATTTATCGCTTAAAAAGGTCTCGCTAATGTCTCGCGCGCTCAATACGCGGAGCGAGGATTAGAACGCCGTTTTAATCCCTCGACATGCTCGAATTACTGTAGCCAACCGTGGAATTTCTTTGCAATAGCACAGAAACTCTCGTGCAATAAACTTTCTCTCTCTTTCTCTCTGTTCTCCATAAGTACTTATACATATTGTTTACTTTTTGCTGGGAAGTTAATTTTAATCCACTTAACGAAAAGCGAATGTAAACGTTATTACGTAGGGAAGTTTAGACTGTATCGCTCGAAAAAGCCCGTCTCGAATAACTTATTGATTTTGAAAATTCTTGTTTGCGGGTAAAAATTAAAATTTACTCATGTTCAAATTTTTAGCTAACGAACATTGAAGTTTTAAAATTTATGTATAAGAAAAGTGGCTCGAAAGCGGTCAAATACCGTCCATAGTTCATCTGGGTTATTATGTTAATAGCTATTCGAGCGACATTTGCATAACATTGAATAAAAGAAAAATGGATTAAAACAATTTGCTCTGTAAAAGAGAGCATAGAGAGCAAATTGTTTACTTTAAAGTAAAAAATGTATAAGTCGCACGCACCTTCTTCTTGGTGTAGTCGAGAGCGACGAAGAAGGGGGTCTCGCCCACGTCGACGTGGAAAGTCGCGTAGACCACCTCGACCTCGCCGACCTCGACCATCCGCCTCAGTGCGGCGTAATTGCACTGGCAGCAGTTGTCCTCGACGATGATGGCGTCGTCGTTGCGACGAGCGCACGGGAAACAGCAGCATCTCAGCCTGCGGAACAATCCAGTTTCATTTTTTAATCACAAATATTTAATCACAAAGCATTTGACTTTTGACGTAGAGTAAAGGAGTATATACGTTGAACTTTTGTTCGGGTGTTTTATTTTAATTAAAGCCCGGACGCGGAGAGTAGGAAAAAAGTTGGTAATTGTTACTGGACCGGATTAGGAGTCGTTAAAGCGCAGCACGGAAGACGATAAAAAGAAAAAGAATTTGATATAATGAGACGTCGAGTAAATTGTAGAGAACCATTTCATGCTAAAATGTCTCTTTTGTACGAGATAATCCGACGATTCGAATAAACTTATTCCATTATTCTTCAAATTAAAACTAATTGAAACGGTAGATATAAAACTATTCGTTCACAGAAAAAATAAATTAGTATTGGTTTATAAAAATTTATTATTTTTTAAATTATATCCGAGTTTAACTTAGATCTTTTCTGTGGCTGCGCTTTAATTAAGAATTGTACAATGCTCTTTTAATAGTGAGCTCTAACAGCGAAGTGGACAGAAGAAGTACGGTTATGTCACGTTCAGACAATAAAGAGCTGCTAAAAAGTAGGTAAATTTATAAAGAAAAAAAAAACAAAAATGCTATATTAGATGAAACGAGTGCAACACGGAGTATAAGAGATAGTCTATTTTCTTTGCCTTATTATATCATCTCCTTCAACTCGTCTTCGCGAAACGAATCTTTTTCTTTATTTGATTGTCATTTACTTTTCTCCGGCGGTCTCATTATTTTAGCCGATTTCTTACGTACACACACACACACACACTTTTTTGCCATCCTCCCAATACCTCTACTCCTCTTTTCGCACTTTCATTTTCGGCACGTGCGCATCCCCCTTTATCTTTCTTTAAACCATCCTCTGTACTTTGGGATAATTTCAGCGGCGGAGTTTCTAGGTATTCGCTGAATAAATTGCGACTTGTTCGCGGAGCGAGAGAATCACTCGGGTTATCTCTAAGCAAGATGGAAATGTATAAATGTTGAAACTTTCTTACATTATTCCAGTGCGTCACAATTCGAAAGTCTTCTTCCTACATTCGCGCATCACATTTTCACGCGATCAATTTATATTTAACAAAAGGATTAATACCACGTCTATAGCTTATAGGATTATATTTTAATTGCCCGAACGATTGAGATTAATTTTATGATCGGGGATATTAATCCGTGCAGCTATACAAAATCGTTTTATAGCCAATGTATACGTAGCCACGATAGTAAAGATCAAATGTACGTTTTGCGTGTAATTGGTTCATCGTCATAATCGGTTTTACCTAATTTTCCAAATATTTACAATGCCAGCGACATTAAAGTATAGATTTACCTGGTGCAAAGCTGACAGAGGCCAGTTGAGTGATTGACGAGGAAGAGCGGCCAGCCGTAGGCCGCCAGCGCAAAGTGCATGTAGTGTATGGCGGACTGGAAGTGTCCAAGGTCGCCGTCCTCGGTGAGCGAGAGGAACTTGGTGCGCGGCGTGACGGGTACACCCGACAGGAACTCGTAGGTGTCGTTCTTGCGCTGCTTAACTATAAGCTCGCGCTCGATCTTCTGGAACTTGCGCAGGAGTACGAGACCGGCGACAACGTCGGACGGCACGACGTCCAGGTCCCGGAAGAAGTCGCTCAACAGACGCGCGATGTCCGCGAACGAGTTCTATATATACCATAAGCTTATCGTTAATTTGGCTGTGTGCATCTTTTTGTTTCCTCTTTCGTTGAAAATCGCTCGGAGAGGAAAAAATAAAGAATTCGACAAATTTGTCGCTGAAGCTCGATGCTGTACTTTCAGACTTTTATCGAATAAAGCTTTCATTGCTTGTAATAAAGCTTACGTAGGCTGATTGTTATTTTTTTTTCTTATCGCTTATTAACGGTAAAAGGCTGCAAACGTGAAAAAACTTTTTACTATAAGCAAACTTCAAATTATGAATTAGAGTCATCTTTTTCGGTATAGTCTGTGACGATTAGCTTTTGCGTTTAATTATATACTAGTTTCCCGTGAAATACTGCATCGAAAATAATTCACTCATTACAGAGTATTGCATACTGTTCCAGGAAGTAATTAAAATAGTTGCTGTAATTACTTTACTGTCCGTGTAATTTATTCACGAAAATTTTGATTAAACTCTCGTACGACACTACACTTCGTTTAAAGTATGGATAATCTGGATGTAAAGCTATAAACCTTCGATCAAAGTCGAGAGTAACGTTGGATCGTATACTTACTCTATTTCTATCAGACTTGCCGATGCAACAAAAAAGTATCCTGCATCTGTTGTCCCAACTATCTTGATAGGCGCGTATCACTTTTCTGAAAATAAAAGAAAACACGTTCTTCGATTAATAATTCAAATAGAAAATTAACATTTTCATGTGAAATTTTTAGCACAGTCTCGTTTATAAGAATTGCTGGATTTGGATGACAATGACAAGAGCAATGAACGTCCCTGTACTTCCTTCCGGATAATTCGAGCTATTCGATAAATCGCACAAAATAGAGGAAGTCGCGTGCCAAGTCTCGAACTATAAGCAATGCAACGCATCTGTTCTACAAAGTTGCAAGAAAGATCGTGGCCGTAGTAATACCAACTTTGAGAGCTTAATGCCTTAGCGCCAAATGGAACAGAAAGTAGCATATAGTCGAGTCGTAAACAATGGATGCGCGCGAACAAATTGTGGAATTCATCTTTTGCGGTGCAATCTTTTTACCTATTGCTTGCCACTCGCGCTTCAATGTTTCTATGCAGCTCTGTATTTTCGTATAATTAATCAGTTGCAAAAGGAACTC
This sequence comes from Megastigmus stigmatizans, assembly GCA_900490015.1. Lineage (NCBI taxonomy): Eukaryota > Metazoa > Arthropoda > Insecta > Hymenoptera > Megastigmidae > Megastigmus > Megastigmus stigmatizans. Next base: position 10,282 of record UELV01180871.1, read on the forward strand.
ACTTCTTTTGACATTATTATATAGCATTACTATTATTATTAAAATATCCCTTTTTTAACTTTATACAATTGTAATATCGTTACATAATAATTGTAAACATTTGTTTATTATAAATAATTTTTAGTACCGCTTCACTTCTGCTCATATTTATACAGAAATAAATAAGATTTACGACGTTTACACATTTCTCTCTTAAGCGTCTTGGCTCTGAAATATGTTTTTATTAAAGTTCGAAAGAAGAAAACTCATTATCAAGTTTGATATCCCATATATTGGGAGCGAATATCGGGTCGGGAAATTAACTGATCTCAACGAACGAATTCCACCTTCAATTTCAAGCCCCGGGACATTTTATCTTTACACTCTTCTTTAGAACTTTCTTTATTGCTTAAAAATACAATTTCACCATTATTTTTTTTATTAAGTTCATCAAGAATTGCTTTTACAGTCAAACCATTTTTTTTTAAATGGCGTTTCACGTCGATTTATCAAGATTACATCCGAAGCTTGGTGGCAACGAAAAGAGAAATAGTTCCGACAGTTAAAAAAAGTCCGAAAAAGTATAGAAGAAAAGTCGATACTCCCAATAAGCGCTTCCTTCATTTTCTTTTCGTTCAAGATATATGGAGGTATAGTATGAGAGAGAAGAAGCTAACCGTTGTCGCCAGTTTCGATTGCGGCTACCGCTACGCTTGTAGTGCATCCTGCCGCCCCGTGACTCCGCCTCGCGCATGCTGCGCTGGTACTTCTTCATTTTGACCCAGGACCTGCCCGCCGCGTCGTAGACGCACCACACGGTCACCACCACCGATGCCAAAACGCACCAGTTCGATATCACCAGACCTAAAAAATTAATCACCGTTCAAACTGTTTCTAAAAACCTTCAAACTGTAATATTTGGTTTCTATTCTTTTTTTTTTGACGAAATTTCGTATTTTTTGGGCGAACCGTTAGATTGGATTGGAGTCTATACCGTCGAAAATTGTGCCCGAAAGTCGGAGAGGTAGAAAGACGACTTTTGAGTCACGTATACGTTACCCTCCAAGGGTCTGAAAATTTACGGCAGACGTCGAGGTAGACGTTCTTTTTCTATCACTTTAACACTCGGGGTTCAATTGGCCATTCGGCTCTTTACACACGTATTTACGGTATTCCTTTACCGGCGGATCCTTCCCTCAATAGCCCTTGTTTATTTTTCCGCGCGATTGTCAATTTTGCATACCGACATATTTATGAAACTTTTATAAGCGTACAGATTTATCTCGTGATAAATGAATCTGAGTGATTGATAAATAAGAGTTTCCCCCTCGGCACATTGATTCACCAAATGCTTCCATAAGAATATAATAAAAGTGAATTTAATATCAGTCCCCGAACGCGCCTATCACAGTTGCCAATCGCACTTCTAGCGTATACAAAAAAAAAAGAAGAAAAGATTGAACTCGTTTTAAAACCGCTGCAGCACTTTTTACGATGCTTCTCCCCTTATCGCTGTACCATTGATTTCGATTTTCTCCGCTCGCTGAGCCTTTGAATTTTCGCCAAATTCGCTGTGCATCGAACTCCCTTATACCTTTTATTTTTTCTCATTCCGCAAGATGCTCCGCCGTTCGTTTGGCAACCAACTTTATGGACCTGTTCTTTCTTTCTTTCCGTGTATGCGAGTTCTATTCAGGGGGAATTTAATTTGTGGGTTACGATGTGTGTGTATGTGTTGATTCCGCGGTTCTTTCTCATTAGTTTGGGAATAGGAATCTGTTTGTTTTAAATGTTTGCATTGGCTAGGATGTTGTTAGGCGAGGTTGGGCTGAATTAAATTTTCAAGCTTTTTAATCCTGGCTATACCGCTGCTGTTGCTGCTCGCTCGCGCCCGATTTCATTTATTATTTTACTGATTAATTAAAGCGAAATTTTTCGACCTAATTCATTGCTGGGCTTTCAATTTTAATTAAAGGAGGGTTGCTTTTACTGGATACTGCTGGATGATGCGAATTTGTGCAAATTTTGATTTTAAACAAGGTTCCAGATTTTATAATTTTTTTTTTGCTAAGGATTATAGAAATTATTTGTGATTTTAGAAATTGTTTTAAGCGATGATGAAAACATGATATTATAATTGAATTTCAAAAATACAGAAAAAGTAATTATTCGATATGATCGATATATAGTTTTTACGGGAAATCGATAAATAGCATTGAGTTATTACTTTTTTATGAAATCTCTTTCGCAATCTTACATAAAGTATAGAAATATTGTTATGGTCTATAAATCTCGAAAAATGGGCTACTTTCACACGTCAGATACCACGATTACTTTTCATAAATTTTAGAGAATTTCTGTAAATGTGTACGGAAAAATAATAAAAAAATGAATACAAGCTTTAAATTATACGGGAGCTTTTCATAAATTCTCTACTCGAATTAAATGGAAAAATATAACTAATTAAATTCCATAGAATTTGTAATGTAGGATCCGTGTTTTAAGTTTTAAAAAAATTAACCATAGTTGTAAATCGTGTACATTATAAATGAAATTTTATTAAATTAAATCAGAGCAGATTTTACAGCCATAATTAAATTCCAAATTCATTATTTAAAAATAAACAAAGAGCCAGAATAATCCGTGCATTCATCAAGTATTTACAAAAGGTATTTACATCCTGAAACAAAAATAATTTGAAAATACTTACCTAACATAATATCTTTTGCCTGATCCACAGGACAAGTTTGATAGAACCTTGTCAACCATGTGACACCAGCACTTAGCCATGCTGCTTCTACCAGTAACAAAACTGCAACAAAAATAACAATTTGCATTTCATTAAATCTTTTCTCACGAGACATTCTCAGCGATATAAATAACAAATATTATGCAAGAGACACAAATCCTTTTGTTACATTCGATTGTATTCGATCAAAGATGGTATAACTCAATTTGCGGGAATAAAAAATTACCGAGAAAACGTGCTCACGCTAACAAAGCCATTAATCAAACAAACTCCAACGCTTCATTCTCAACGTTATCCTTGCAGCGCAATCGATATCACGGGAAACGTTGCAGAAGTTCGAGTGATTAAGCCCCGCGAGTCGAGCGCAGACTCGTCGAAATAATCGTCCGCGCATCATTGTTCCAAATTCTCTCGCTTTAAGCTCGTGGAAAATTTCGCAATATCCTGTTCCCGCTAAATTTCTAGGAGTGAGAATGTACTTCTGCAGTTTGCTTCTACGTTCCACGGTGAAATGGACAAACCGGCAAAGTGACTCCAGGCTCTCTAACGTCAGAAGTACAAGACGTTCTCATTGCCGAGTCAAAGCCACTCTAATTATGCTGGAACTCCTTGCTTACCGAGCGAGCCAAAAGTTGAAATGTTTGTAATGCTTTGAAAAAATTGTAACTTAGCTGAGCGACGGGATGATGTGCATTAGGCTGAAGAAATGCATGATGAGAGGTTACGATATCATTTGCGTTTTGGACATACGAGAAATATCCTAAAAGTATTTTTAAACAATGAGTTCTAGGTAGATAATTATTAACATTGAATTATTTCCTTTCATATACCTTCAAGATTAAAACATTTATCTTCGTATTTTCTGGGGGTATTCATTTTAAAATGATTGACAGTTAAATTACAAAAGGAAGTTCAAAGCAGACATTCCTTGATTTTTAAAGTGTAGAATAATAAATTGACGAAAATGTAATTTACAACTGTTAGCGCAAGTTCGTTCAAACTATATGTAGATTTCATAAAAACTTGCATTACTGCAGCCAAAGATTAAATTTCAACATTCTCTCGAAATTTGGGACAAGAACACGGACTCCTTTCGGATGAAAATATGCCATTCCGCAAGCGTCTCACCTCAAAGCACTTAATCTTGCCGCAAACCAGCATTACAGAATGCATATAAAACGTATATAAAACATATATAACGCGAAATCTACGCCTAAAAATAAAGAAACAACGTGCACACCGCCAAAAACTGCACCTAAATCACAGAGAGAGAGAAAGAGAGAGAGAGTCCCGTTTTCGTGATATTCGAAAACGCGCGTGGACATATCCAAGGAGAGCCTCTTGGCATGGCAACCAATCAAGCGCACGTGATCGGAAAGCGAGCCTCGCCGAGCTTCTCACGCGTCGAGCTCGTTTTTCAAAGCGGACGCGTGTATACAAGCAGAGCTTGCATCTGTCCATGTGTGTGTGTGTGTATGTTAAGGGAGCTTTCGTCGTCGTTACGGGGGTAATGATTCGCTGCAATGGGTCATTAAAAGGGGATTAAGCTCGGAATACCTGGAGCTTGTACGGACAAGTTGACGTGTATATGTTGGTGTGTGCGTGTGTGTGCGTTAGGATGACTTTGTTTTTTTTTACGTGGTCGACCGATGGTAGGAAATGAATTTTTGATCGGTGGAATGTTTTAATTTTGTTCACTGGTTCATCAAAGGTTCAGTGGAGTTGAATTTTTCAAACTTTGTTTTAGAATTCCATCGAATAGGTGTATTGTAGAGGTGAAAAAGTTAACTTTGAGATAGTTTGGGATTTTCTAAAAAAAAATAAACAAGTAATAATTGTGCATATAAATTTTCATTAATATAATTAAACGGGTATTTCTGACTTTTTGACTCTTGTCTTTTTAATTATTCTGCAACATTATATAAGCTTGACTTCGTAGTATTACAATTCTATATATGTAATCAAAGAGTATAACAGTAAAATTTTGATGTGTCATTGTAACGCCATTGAAAATTACTTAGGTTGTGAAATGAAATGATCCAATAAAATCCTCTATGAAATTCCAGTTTATCAAAATTATATAGCGGTGTAAAGAGCTATAAACTCTGTTCAATAGAATTTAATAAATATTTCGTATTTATTGTTGTTTTTTTACATACTTTAAAAAATAAGTAATAATCCCAATAAACATTTCCTTCCAAAAAGACAAGACAATATCTTTACAGAAGAGTTCTTTTGGTTAATTTTCATCTAAAAGAACTCTTTCGGATGGACATTGGTTGTATTTTTGTAGGGAAATGTTTATTGGGATACTTGGATTATAGTTTACATTTATTCGAAATAAATGCATTGGTAGGATAGTAGTATTTAAAGCTCTACCCAACAAAAAAAGTTTTAAACTTTATTTGTTTGCCGAAAAGTTTCGCGGTACCAGAACTGAAAAACAATTTAAGATTTGAAAACTTTGAACATTTTGGTCTATTTATAGGCAGATTAGTTTGTGCGGTAAAAGTTTAAAAAAGTTTAAAAAAAAAATTTTTATAGTCCAAATAGAAAATTGTAGTATTTTCTTTTCTTTGTTATAGACTAGATAGAAAAGAAAAATACACGTTAAAATCAATTTTCCTTCAATTCAAGCAGTAACGAGACTTTTTCTTTTGTGAAGTTTGAGAATAAAATTTATAGTCACTTTCAAGAATATAGACCAGTCACTTTAGTGGCATTTTCAACAAATTGTTAGCATTTCCTCGGAAACCCTAAGTGCACTAAGAGAAACTTGTAGTTACATCAAATGGATTAGAAACATAGTTAACTATGCTGCACATGTAGAGTTACTATACTAAGTAGCTTTACCAAGTGAAAATAGCCCCTTTTTAATTTTATTAGAGCAACTTTAATCTCTTATAAGACAGTGACAATAAATAAAATAATTGGTCTCTGACGGTACAACTTCATAATTCACTAAATTCTACGCTACATTTCACTACCAATCTTAAAGGTATCATCTAATAAAAAAAAAAGCAAATCCCACAAAATAAGAAAAATATACATTCACCTCAAACGTTCAAGGTTACAGTCCTAACCATCGCTAATGAAAGAATAGCCCATCACGTAGTTTCACCACCGAAACGACGACGACCCAGCATAAACTCGACCCCCAATCCGACATTTAGTTTATCAATTTCACCCTAATGAGGATTTGTGTCTTTCCCACGAGTTTCCCAGCCAGAGGAAGATTACGTACTTATCGCCAAGGTCAAAAGCTGTTTTCACACTGGTCCAAGAGTGAGAGAGATAAATTTCAAACAATGAGTCCTTTGGATGGAATTTATGCGCGGTTTCGCGCGAATTTACATTTTGGCAGAGTCGCGATGCGTCTTTTTCTTTTCCGCATTGTGCTCTCGAGCATTTTCGGAAAAATGATGACCCTCGGATACTGCGTATACTTATACGCGCACCCTGTGGAACTGATACTCCGCTATTTTATTGGAAAAGGTCTCTCTCATTTTTTACAGGAATAATGCAAGGGGAGGGCTTGATGCGAAAATCGATTATATAGTGCTTTTAGAATTTAATAAAAAGACGAGCACTTAACCTCCAATATGTATATTTTGAAGAACGTTTTCTTCTATTGTTCACTTCCGACCTCCTTTATGATATCTTTTTCATTCAGATTAAGTGTAATTTATGTTTCTTTGAAAAATAAAGGATTGGTCAAAATTACATCCTCGACTTTTAAAAGTCAATAAATCGCGAAACAATCAAAAGCATAAAAGAGTCTCGAAAGGGCAGTGATAACTCAAAGCGTCGCGTCAGCGTCAAGGACGCTCAAGGGAGGCGGAAAATTTTAACGGCTCACTCGAAACTGTACATACCTCTCGAAGCAATTGCCGGGGAATTGGTTTTAGAAAATTTTTATGATCCCGACCTCAAGATATATATATATATAGAGTGTAAATCGCTCGTCACGATGTCGTTGGCATTTTTTATTAAACGCTCGCCGCCATAAAATTGACGAGCCCTGCAGCCCCGCGCACCTGATCCATCCCCATGATTATGGGGCTTAAATAGAACGTTTTACTTTTTTGATTAAATGACTTTCGGCTGAATGGTTGGCAGACTTGAACACAGTTTTTAAGTAAGCGTAGGTGATAAAATGATAAAACAATGGTAGCTGCGAGTATTTCTTAAAAGCTATACTGCACTAACTTCCACATAAAAGTTAATGTGACCGATTTTCTTTTCAGTTTTTGGCTTAGCTTCTATGTATTTAAATTCTTTCTTAAAAATCCAATAATAATCAAACCTATATAAATATATTCGAATTCCCTGAACAATCAAAACCACACTCAACACAAATACAAAGTTAAAATATCATCTATCAACTACAATACAATTGCTTATCCAATCTCCAGTGTTCCTTAGCCCTCCCAACCCGTCATCGCAATTGTACGTGTATATAATAAAACATGTAATAACTATCAGTTACCGCGCACTTGGCCTCCACACAACCCCCTCGGCATTATACACGTTATATCATCCTCGAGCAATCCCCGATTTCGGGATCCTCTCATTATTCCGCGCGAGGGAGCCACAGTCGAAGACAGAGCCGTATATATACATCGCAACCCGCAAGACAGCCCCTTATTAATATTCGAGCGCAACCCCCGCACTCGATGAAATTGCCGGATTCCTCGCTGCTGCTACCGCTGCTACAGCCCATAAACTTGTTTTCTTTTTTCTGATTCAAGAGCGCGAGGGTGCGTCAAATACTTTTCAAAGGGGTGCCGGTAATCGGGGAATTGTTGGTGTGCACGCGCTGATTGCGCGACTGATGCAAATTCGTATAAATGAATACGCGGCTGATTGTAATTTGCGCGCGTGCGATTTCCGTATGCGCGTGAATCTTTTTTTTTTCTATTGTGCGTGTGGATGGGAATTAGCTTTGGATGTTTGGACGTTTCATGAGATGTTTGGAGAAAAATAGAGGTGATCGAGGGAAGTTTTTGTGGATTAATGGTAAGTTTGAATGTATAGTTGAAGTGGGCTCGGATTTATGGGAAATATGTAGAATTTTATGGATCAATTGTATTTTTGAAGTATATATAAGACTAGTATATTTATATATATTTATTGAGAGTTTACTATAATGTTATACGAATAGTTAATGCCGATCAAATGGAATATTATCTCACTGTTATGAAATTGAAATTGAGATGGACTTCCGCTTCTTGTTTGTTTGAAGTCTATTGATTAATGATATTTCATAAAATTTATTTATAAAACAATAAACGATAGTTTCAGATAATAAAACGTTATTATTTCTAGAATTTTGTAAAAATTGATTTTATAATTAAGTCTTACGACTGGAAGGTTTGTTCTTTTGGATACTTTTATAACCATGCTATGGAGAGTATTTATTACGTTATTTACATATATATTTGTGTTAGAGATATTTTTGATAGCTTTCCGCATAAAAAGTTTTGGTCAAAAGTTTTACTTCAAGGTTGCACACTATATTTATTAAATCTTATCATCAGTTTAAGAACCACAGTATTTCAAATTGAAAACAAGTAAAGAACGAAACTCTTATGTAAGATTTTAATGATACCATCCTAAATTTAAAACAAGGTACAGAAATAAAACAGAAAACCATCAGACACGAAATTATATGAAAATAATTAAGCGTAACAGACAATGAATCATAAATAGCTATTCGAATAAAAGAATCGCTCAGAAAGTTCAGCGATGGAATATTCAAGACAATAGCGTCGGGAAAAACGTCTCCTGCAAAACCCACGGCACTTGGCAATTATTATCCACGCACACACACATACAGATAATGCATCTGGTCGAGACAAGTAATGTATATATAAGCAGGACCAGCTTTTAATTATACACCGGCAACGGAATCCCCTAACGACATTCGCGCAATATAATAGCATCCGAGGTTCTACTGTCTAGTCGTCTTGTACTCGAGACACTTCCGGCAGCAGCGACGACGCGAAAGCTCAAACTCAAAACACCGAGCAGCTGTTATGCGAGCCTCGGGCGATACCTTGCAACACGCGCGCACACATCAGTTATATATATATATCTCGCGCCGGAGGTACGAGGCGCTACTTTCTAGATATACATCCGTGCGAGAAGTTCTTTTTTATGCGCACTAGATACATTTTTTATTATTTACGCGATGCGATTGTGGCGAGGTGTGTGTGCTTTTTTTTTCTACCCGCAGTTGGAGTTTCGCGAGACTGAGCGCGAGCCGTAAAAAGTCGCGCTTGTATATGTCTTGCACTCGTCCAGGCGTAAAAAGCGATTTGAAAAATGGAAGCCATTAAAATTGCTGCTTGAGGTGTGCTCGTATCTTTCTTTAACTTAAAATATACCCTTAAAGAACTATGTAGTTTCGGATCAGAAAGGGTTATTTATCATAGTGTTTCCTTAATCAGCGCTAAAAATGCATTCTTTTAATAAAAAGTTTGATAGATTAAATTTAAAATTAAAAAAAAAATAATATTAGTATTATTAGGATTCAAAATTGTAGATGGAATTTAAAAAAATGTAGTACTTCAAATTATAAACCAATATATTTATTATTTATCAAAACATTTCTTTGATCCAATTTGAATAATCGCTGGTAATTCAAGACCCATAAACAACCCCTTTCGGGTTGTATCAAAATATCGTGCTGCATCACGATAACCTTTGCGTAACGCCTTACAAGAGTACCTACTCTGTGTCTCTCTCTCTCTCTCTCTCTCTCTCCATATGTGCCAGCATGAATTATCGAATGTCCAGAGAGACTATCTTGACACTTGATGCGACTGGAGAGAGAGAGAGAGACAGAGAAACAGAGCCAACGTGTAAGTTTACGCGAACACGTCACACACAGAGAGAGAACCTGACTGATATATCTCGCATTGCACTTTCACGACTTCGTTGCTCCGACGTTCCCCGCATGCAGCTAAAAGGGGGTGAGAGTGAGATACTGGAGTATATAGAGAGGATCCCTCGATGCGCGTTTTACGGAAACCACACGGTCGCGGACTTTGAAACTGTTCTGGGCAAGTTGGCGACAATTTATTTATGAAAACTTTGCGGAAATGGGTGTGTACGCGTTGAGGGAGAATTGAATATTTCATTGAAGAAAGTGGGACTCGTTTCAGTTCGCAGTTCAAGCTTACATCCTATTGAACCATCGGAACGCATTTCCGAGTGTCTATTATAATACAGCATGAGTCAGCGTGATTTTAATGACTGTCTTTACAGTCCCATAATTTCAATATTGCAATCGCGAAACGCGGAAATATTTCGTTTGACCTATAAGAGATAGTGGAGGAAAGTAAAGAGAGATATGAGTAAATAGAAGACAGGGGATATAAAAATGTGTAATGACTGAGCTATGCGGGGTGAAGCAAAGCGAGAGGACTGCGCGCGATTGCTTATATTTTACGACGTCGCCAACGGATCTAGCGATTCGTATAGTGGTAGCAGGACTGACATACTTTTACGACTCACTCGTGTCTGTGTGTGTGTGTGTGGGTCTGCTATCTGCTTGTCATCTAAAAAATTATTGTGGTTTTTTCCTTTCTTTATGAGCATCGATAAATAGAACGGCTGGGCGTACGATTTCATTTAGATTATTGCTTGTCAGAATGTGCGGGAAGACGGCGACCATTTATTATTTCTTTTTTTTTGCGAATCAGTACTATTGTTAAGATTTCCAAAAAAAATTGCATCCTCTGATAAAAACTGAAATTTTCAAAGCGTAGATAAATTTTGTTGAGTCAGGAATGTCTAAGGCTCCATAAGCTTAGAAAGAGCATCAACCCACGTTTTATTTCCAGCTCGGAGAACGAAAACAATTTAATTATTCGCGAAAACCATAAAAATCTATATTTAAACCGAGTGTATCCAGCCCGTCGCATCTGTGGAGCGATATAATAGAATAAAAGAAAGGAAGAAAACAAGAAAAAGAAATGGGGAAACCAACGATCGGAGTGGGGTTTGGTGCGGTCTGTTTGCCGCTAAAAGTCATCTTGGGGGGTCCCACGAGTGATTCCCTCGGTTCCGCATCGTTCATCAGATTCGCCCGTAAAACATTTGACACGGTCTATGTGTGCGGGCGAATCTCGACGATTAAGGTGGTGCACACGCGACGCGATATCCTTCTTGTTCCTCCTCCTTTCCCTTGGGCGCAAGGATAATAATAAAGCGTTTCTCATCAAACATTTTTCAGGCCAAGCCCGATATATTATAATCTTAGCGAGACCTCGTAAATCGCTGCCGGAATAGGTTGGCAAATTTATTTCTCGCCGTATCATCGACCATTAATACTCTCTCTTCTGTACTGCTTTTTTTTTTCAATCCTTTTTTGTCCGATATGATGATATACTCATTTTTATCAGAAATTGTTTGTTCATTTTTGACTTGCATAAAAAACGCTTCTGACCTTTGTATTTGTTAAATGACTAGATGAAACGCTTTGTGGTGTATAGGATCAAAACTATTTAACTTAACCAAAACAAATGGTAATTGATGTTGGATCTGGTTATATAAGAATAGGTGTTAGTCAATTTAATTTGGACATCCCCTTTATAATAAATCCCCATATGTTGCAAGATCCCATTCCAATTCCCCTTTCAAGCTAAGGAATTGTCCGTTTCTGGTGAAACCCGCAGTGGACGCAAAAGAAAAATCCTAAGCATATACATAAGCTTTCGGAGTACTTACAGAGACGTATGTAGAGGAGGTACTGCATGGGCGCACGGGCGGTAGTGTCGAGTATGCTGCCGCGCGTCGCCAGCAGGCACATGGAGAACTCGACCGCCATCGACGATATGAAGATGGCGAGATAGCCGAGGATGTACTCCCAGAGCAGGAGGACGCACTGGATGCTCCGGTCCCATTCTAGGATGCCCAGGAGGACGCCCAGAACTATCACCCTGCGAAAAACAAAAAACAAAGGACATGGATAAGAGCTCGAGTCAAATTGAACACGACTGTACTTCCTCGTATGCGATTTATATCTATTGGGGCTTTTATATACGACACTAAGCGTTAACGACATTGAATCCAATGGGATAGATTTTTATGGAACGAGGCGGGAGATGAATATCGTTCTGGTCAATGTGGCGTGTGTGGTTTGGGGTGAGAGAGGGTTCAAAGGAAAATTCTGTACTTTGTTATACGGGATGAGCGGGTCCTATGTATATGGTCACGTTTTGATACGTATTTTTCGGAGGATGTATAATATACATTTTCTTTTATGACACGGGCTTGCGTCATACACGCTGCGTCTATCGTGACGATCGGTTTTGGGGGACGTTTTTCCTGGGGTTGTGACGAAATAGAGTTTTGTCATATTTTAGATAGCGTTTGCAAGGGATCTCCATATTCTGCGATATTGACGAAAGTGTGGAAATTCAATTTCAGTTAGATCACAAAACGTTTTTAATAAAGATAACGGATTATAGTTATTGTGCTGTAATTCAGAAGGATATTTGCGAAAATATTCCATACACTTTTTATAATTTATGGAAACAGTTATAATTTTGGGAAATATATTGCATACTTGACCTAAAAATAACCTATAATGCATACTGTTAAATTTTATTCATATCATGCGAAAATGGTTATATAACAAAAAGATAAACCTCAGTACAATGTAAACACCATTGAGCTAGACACTAGACTAGAAAAACAGATCTAATCATCATCATTGCCCAATCAACGTCGTATAGTATAAGTTTTTCCAGACTAAACAAATCAACCAAATATGAACGGTTCAGATAGCAATATTGAACTCACAGCGATATCCTCACGTCACGACTTATCACACGCAGCCGCGCGCCATGTTTAAATACGCAGACACGCGCTGCGATTAAATTAATCGCGAATCCAAGCTATAAATTAGCCTATCCAATTCCTGTCGCGGCGTAAAGCGTATAACCGATTAGATCGACTCCCACTCCCTTCCTCTCATCCTCTATACCTCCACCATGTATATACATATATATGTATTCGGGTATAAGCTCTTATAGTCGGATTTGTGCGAGCGTAATGGGACGAGATGGCACGATGATCCTCTCACATTTTAGCATTTTGCCGCTCGCTCTAGTAAATAATTCGCGCGTACAAAATCCAGCTTCTAATTCGTTTCGTATAATATTGAGTCCCTTTTGTCTTCTTCTCTCTCTCTCTTTCGCGTGCTTTCGAGCTTCATCTTCTGCACGACTTGCACCCTTAGCCTGTGTACTTTTTTTTCTGTCCCAATTTTTTCCCTCGATTGTTTTTCCCGCACATTTTCTTTGTTTTCGCCCGTTTCCGGGGATAGAGTTTCGCTTTGTGTACGATGCCGAACGGCCAATGAATTTGCCTCGCGGCGGCGGCCTCTGCGCGCCCATAAAGAGCGAGATAAAATCCCTTTTTTAATGCGAGCATTTCCCTACTGCGACTGCGCACTGCGTCTCGTAGATTACTGTATATTTCACAGTTCCTTTTTATATTTATTACGGATGGGTCTTTTGTTTGATTTACGAACCATTCATTGAATTATATTCACAAGATTTATGCAGCTTCTAAAAATATTTACTAATGTAACAACAGAAATTGTATTACGATAACATGTTTTGCTCAAAACAGTTTTTGTATAATGCAATATGATAAAAACTTTATGGCTCTGTTATTATCGCACATCGACTATAGCTAACTAAAAGAAAACACAGCGTATGATTTAGAACCGCACTCCAACGCTCTGAAATCGAGATGCAGTCTGTTTCTTACATGTTTTTACGAAGAGCAGTTTCTGCCTTGCATAGTCGCGCACTTCTTAATCGTCTCTCGCATGACCTCCATCTATCTCCGCCATCGATTAAAGGAAAATTTATATAAACAACGTTGCCTTCACTCTAGACGGAATTACAACGCTGACTAGTTCGACCACCCGCAACTCTTTCACCCCCTCACACATACACATACATATATGTAATAGGAAAAGAAAAACAGTTGAATTATGAAATCGGGACGCGGAAACTGCAGGTCGCCGATATTTGGCTGGCGTCGCTTAATTGGGTGTCGCGTTGCGCATAAATATTGCATCGCCGCGCTGCGTTTCCTTTGCGAGATGTGCGGATTTTTTGTGCCGTTTCCGCTCTGTCTCCGCGCTTCTTTTTCACCTTTATTTATGGGCGATACACCCTGCGGAGCTGGGCGTTGTGTTTGTTTTATCTCTCTTCTCTTTCGTTCTTCTGTGTTGTAGCGTAGCCAAGCTTGACTTTAAATATTGCGTAACATGGCAGCGTGAATTTCGGTTGACGAAGGAGACGTGGTCAAGGACCGAGAAAGTATTGATTGTTTCTTGCTTACACTCGGCATTATAAAAAAAGAATAAAGTTATAATTTTTCATGATTTTATTATTGGTTTTATTTCGACAAAGATGCAGTAGAGATTGAACAAATATTTTTATGATTTTATTAAAGTCAATGTAAAATTTTCTTCGAGCGTAATCTCAAGTACAAATGTTTAATATTAAAATTGGAGAAACTATTATTTCGATTGGTACAAAATTTCCAGAGATGCCTTAACCCATTAAGGACGGGACGGACATTTTTTTCATACTATTTTCAACAGCTTTATTTACTTTGATATCGGTCCTATAAAAAATTGAGATTAGTCATTTCTGATGTAAAATTGTCTGAACTTTCGATCTATGTCGGCAAAATTGTAAGAAAATGCATAGTAAAAAAGTTATATTTATGTATTTAACAAAAAACACAAAATTACGAGTGAAATTTTTTTTCATTTAGTATTCTTGCATCGAAATCGTCAGTGGATTTCGGTGGTTAGAGTTATTTTTGCAACTATCGACTCTAACCTTTAAAGCCTCGTCGAAATCCACTGACGATTTCAGTGCAAGAATACTAAATGAAAAAAAAAATCACTCGTAATTTTGTGTTTTTTTTTGTTAAATTAATAATTATAACTTTTTTACTATGCATTTTCTTACAATTTTGTCGACATAGATCGAAAGTTCAGACAATTTTACATCAGAAATGACTAATCTCAATTTTTTATAGGACCGATATCAAAGTAAATAAAGCTGTTGAAAATAGTATGAAAAAAGTGTCCGTCCCGTCCTTAATGGGTTAATTAATATTCGCTTCCACTATGCCCAAGTAATTAAACGAATCAGTTGAGGCTAATAAGGTTTTTCTTTGGCTAGTATATTAGATGAATTCTGTATTTTAATAGTTAATAATTTTTTTTCAATTACACCATTCTACTACAAAATAAATTTAATTATCATTAATATAAGAACCTTCTAAAAGTTTACTTTGTGCAATGTTATTATCAGTAATTTTCCAACACTTTACTTTTCGCCCTACTTTTGTTATGTACGTCTAAGTGTATAAGTGTTGACAGTTAGAAAAAAATTGATCGGCAACAAATTGTATTCTAGACTTCGTTCGTTGTTTACTGCTTCAATTTTATAATTTTAGCTAGTCAATTAGACTAGAAATAGCTAGCAATATAGAACTCATCAAATTCTAAAAAATAAAGTGGTTACAAATTCAGTACAATTAACAAATATAATATGTTTAGATTTAGAGAAAAAAGTCACTAAAGCTCAGATAATTTAATATATTATAAAATTTAATAATTTTTTCTCCCTAATATAATTTCATTTTTACATTGCACTGTTTTACACTTGTTATTGTTTTAATTTGCGATTTTATTAATTACACAATCTGTGTTAATTATACAATCATTTCTTCGCTGAGATTTCTCCATCATCATCTTCAAGAAACATCTAGTTCCATTGTGGTGGTACTTGTGGTGAATAAGAATTGGGCTAGAAAAAAACAAATAGAATAAAAATAGGCAATAAAATCTATTTCATAAATCTTATAACAAATACTATATAACATTTTATTACATAAATATAGCCGTAGAAAATAATTTATTTTCTATTTCAACTGAATTTCTGCTGTTATACAATTTTCTTTCAATTCTGTACAAACAGAACATACTCATCCAAAAATAATAAAAATTACTGAGAGTACGGTAATGTTCTGCAATATTTTTTACCGTGTAATAGTTACTGTAAATTATAAGTTTTATTAAATTTTACATGTAATAAAAATAAAAATTAGAGAAAAAAAAGTAGAAAACTTAGGGCGAAAATCGTAGTAATAAAGGTTACTCAATAAATCTCTCAATGAAATAATACTTACCGCTTGTTGTTGTTGAGCAGCATGATCGCCCGCATTCATAATATAACGCGGAGTATGCATTAAGGTTTCGAGTTCCACCAGTTTCTCTGAAATCCATTTTAATAATTGTATACTTGATGCCGCTTCACTTTGACATCCCATCAATGCCACCACTAAAACCTGATTGACAAGATTTTTTTTATCGAGTTAAGTTAGGTTCCAGCCTCAAATAAGAAAGTGCAATTCACAATGAATTTCTCAAAGATGTTCACATAGAATTATAATAGTTTTTAATGGTACTTACTAAAGGTAAGAAAAATTTGAAATAATTTAACTCCATTACGTTAGTATAGCGTTCTGCTAGAACTTAGTGCAACTAGGTACTTAATCCCAAGTCCATTTCGATTTTTCTCTTTATATATCCATTTCATTGATTGTTTTATTTGATGACTGCAGATAAACTAAATGAGAAAAAATCAATCACCTAGATTCTATTCTACACAAACGGAATTGAAAGAGTCGAAATAAGGCACGCAAAATTATCAACGTATAGTAAACACTATACGAACACCTGGAATTAATTATAGTTACTAGAAAAGAGATAAAGAAAATCACTGAACTGAAATTTTTATTGGTCTATTGTTTATGCTTATCCAATATGCAATAAATGAAACCGTATGTTAAAAAAAAAAACATAAATAAGGTAGAAATTTTATAGTTCAATAGTGTGAGTCAGTTACGTCAAGACTCTGTGTTGCACCTTAGAATTACCCTCAGTGTTGAAGTAATTCTGATAAAATTTATTTATTAAATAAAAGAATAATCACTTGTAGTGCGTCCTCAATGTTTAAATAGTTTGTGATTAATATTAGTTAACAATAAAGTTCGTAATACTATAGCTATAAATGTATTAAAATAAGATTTAAATAAGATAGAAGTTGCAAGTGATTTCTAACCTCTTTTCCCAGACTGCCATTTAAGGTATGTCTCTGCGTATAATCGCAAACAAAAGTTTAGCGAGTGCTGATCTAAACGAGTCTGTCCGTGTCTGCTTGTTATGTTACCGGAGAGAGGAAAATGTTTAGTGGACTGTACCTTACGAGACTGTAAGCTCTCCCCCCCCCCTAATTCTACCTCTCTCACTCACATGAATTCGCTCGAAGAGTTTGACAAAACCAACGCTGTTTGTATTTAAATTATTTGGAAACGGTATGGCTAGGCCACCCAAATTTTAAGTATAATATGTATGGAATTGTTTTCAATAATATATTAGTTTTTTAACAAAATTTAAAGAAAAAACTTAGAGTAAGCAATGAAAAGGTTGGTCTCGGTATAGGGATTACGTGTTAAATATGTAAGCTTTGATGTTTGATATCTGGATTCTCTATGGTAAAAATTGTTGAAATTTTAACAGTATATGCACATAAAAATTCTTATCAGGTAGTTAAAATTTCAAACCAATCCTAAGAAACTCGATTTCACGGAGACATACCTTAATAATACGGTGATTGAAATTAATATTGTTTTTCAAATTAAGATTAAACAAATTCTTAACATTTGGCCCATTAATTATTTCTTATTAAATTCTATATGTTTAGGATTTCTAAATTATTATAACAAAACTAACATTGTTTGGTATTAGATAATATTTATAAATCTTATTTAAGGAGGCAGGTAAGTAAGATGTCAAAACAAAGTTGCAACAGACTTTCTATTGATTAGCTTAGTTAACATTTTCGATTATTGTTATTTTATTAAATCATTATATAGTTGCATATTATAGCTATTAATTTCAAACAACGCGCACTGTGTCAAAATTTTAGTTTTTATTTTTCATATATTGTTGAATTTTTGTTGACGAGGTGTGTTTTTATAGCCTGAAGAGGAGAGTAAACATAGACTTTCGAAATGTCCGCAATAATAAAAAATTGCATACCTATACAAAATTGGTTCGCAGTGATCGATTATTTCTTCCGTATTTTGAAAATCAAGCAAACAATTGAGCCAACCAATAAAATCCTTTATTCCCTAAAACTTTGGAACCTATCCACTTTTGGACCTAGTACCTATTCAGACTTTTAATCAGGAAGGTAGGAATTATATTTATATTATATTCTCAGGGATCTTATATTGACCGGGATCATATATTTATGCTTTATGGAAGCCATCCCATAATACTATTCATGACCAAAATGATTAAAAATATAGTATAATGTATTTTACGACTTTCTGATCAATTGTTCATAGACACGAAGATAAAAAATAGATAGTTTACTAAATATTAGGGATTGTAGGTTTTTATATAGATATACTTTAGAATGTTAAATCAGATGTTTTATCCTCTGTGTCTTGGAAACTGGCCGTTTTCATACTTTATGCCTATGGAGACTTTTGATCTGGATATCATAAATTACATTTTCAGTCAATTTGACGAGGCCCTACTTTTCCATAAGATGTGCGCAAACTCTATATAAGTAATTAATTGTAATCATAGGCAGTTTATTAAGTTGATAAGTAACAAATTTATAATTATTCAAAAAGAAGTAGGTCTGTCAGATCAACATTTCCTTTCAGTAAAGTATTTATTAAATGATAAATATATTTACTCAGCAATCAATCAATCATGTATGAATAATTCAAAGCGTGAACCGTTTCATTGTTAAAAATATATTTACCTCCCTCTTTTTTGCGAACTAAACTCATTTTCGCTTGCACTTTCCATTGTTCTTAACAATAAAAAGCTCTTTTGGTACTCCAGTAAGCTCGCGAACAAACAAGCAAACATCGTTTTTTCCCACAAATCATCCAAACTACCACTTTAACATTTTCCCTCCTAATTATAACTCCAAACGAAAATTATACTCTAAACTTTCTTACGATCAATATACAACAGTCTTTTCCAGTGATTCAAGAGCACAGGACTTTCCGGACGAATACACGCGGCGGCACATAAGAAGGCAGTGTACACACCGCGAAAACACGCAGCAGCAGTACAGTGACTTCATCGCTTAAAAGCCAAGGAGGAGGTCTTCCACCACGGAACACACGCATAATCGGCTCGTAAATCAAAAATTCGGTGTGCAAGTGGTGCAGCCAAGTCAGTCTGGACTGGTAATCGGGCGATAATTTACGCGAAAACGCTTCCGAGGCTGTTGGTGACTCTCTCTCTCTCTCTCTCTCTCTCTCTCTCTCTCTCTCTCTTGGCACCGACTTCAATATGTTTTCTAATCGAATTACTTATATTATATTAAAGCGATAATTTAATGCCTTGTTTATAGTGGGAATTCATAACTAGATAATGATTTGGGTGTCAATGGTGATTGTTATTACCGGTTTTGTGTCGTAAATTGATAGTAGTTTGCTTCGGTTCTCGGTTCATTAAGTTGAAACGGTAAATATTTAAAAATACTTGAATGAATTAGCAGCTTAGTAAATTTAAGTGAGTAATTACAATCTGAATCCAATTTTAAATAGAGTTTATGGTTCTATATGAGTAAAACTATAATAGTATGTGGAACTAAGGATATTAAATTACGGTTAATTAAGTTTTGCGATTAAATAATGAAATAAGTGTTCAATGAACTGTATTTTGAATTTTTCTGAACCAAATCAATTTTGGTAATTAGCTTATAGCTACTCTCACAATATTTCTCAATATGTGAGACAAATATAATATAACACACAGAATCCTCTCCAACCCACACATTGATTCGCCTGATCACACAAAGAAGCTTCTCGCACCAAACACTCGATCTTCCAACGCTCGTATCATTTTTCTCCCCTACATTACAAATGTACGAAGAAGCAGCCAACGCAATCCATATACATTTCACATACGCTTCACGCAGTTTATTTTCACCCACGATACTGTCCAAGTCTTGCGATAGGTCCATAATACAAGACTGCCCATTCATCATGACTAGCGGCTAGTGTCTCTAGTGGAATGCAGGCCTCGCGTGGGCTATTTATTAAGGCGAGTCTTAGTATTGCCTCTGACCTGAACGATCTATTCTTCATGAATTGCAGGG
Source organism: Megastigmus stigmatizans (assembly GCA_900490015.1). Classification (NCBI taxonomy): domain Eukaryota; kingdom Metazoa; phylum Arthropoda; class Insecta; order Hymenoptera; family Megastigmidae; genus Megastigmus; species Megastigmus stigmatizans. The sequence goes on from UELV01180871.1 coordinate 30,256, forward strand.
CAGCATTTGGTTCTATGCTTATGGGTCATTGATGCCTTGCACAATTGTAAGCAAGGGTAAGACGATGTAAAAGGTAAAAATTACCTTTTACAAAGGTAAAACTATGACAAGTATGATTTTTCTACCTCGCTATAATTAAATTTATTCTTACCAAGTTCTACTGTAAAATGAAATCTTTTTAGTTGTATAATATAATATAGCATTATATAAACAAAAATTTTTTACTATATGACATTAAATTCGTATTTTTAACTAAATAATTCATACTTTTCGTTTAGATGTTATTATAATTTCTCATGGTCAATTTATGATAAAAAAAGTTGTAAAATCGAGTAAAAAGTTACTACCAAGAATTCTTTTTGTGTCAGTAAGAGAAATTAGATAAAAAATTGTTTATTAGTTTATATAAATCTTAATTTCTTATTTTAAAGTTGTTTTTTATTGATAATCGATAATACATTTATAAATAATGAATTGATATTTTTAATAACAAAAATGATAAATATTGAATAATAAATTCTGACAAGGCTTGCCTATTTGAACTCTATCTGGTTCTCTATATTCAATAAACTTTTATTATTTTTATGGTTCAATGTACAGAGACATTTTATTGATTTTGATATCAGTTGTTATTAGGCATAAAAAATACGGTTACTAAGTATTATGCAGTCAGCTACAAGAGCTTGTAAGAGAATTACGTTGCACTCGGAAGAAAAGTACATATCAATCTGGAAAAAGTCAATTATGCCATTCAATGATTCGCTACTCTTAGAGGTTAGTCGACAATGTTAATTTAAATTACAATTTCTTTCCTTATTAAGATTTTTTAGATTAAGGTAGATTTAATGATTGTTTAACATTGTATAAGTAATTGTCAAATAAAAGAATATAAGAATTCAAAAATTATTAAGAAATTTTACTACTGTTTAGGCACCATATCAAGTTGTATACCAGCCTTCCAAAATCTTGAACACACAGAATAAATTTACTACATAAATCCATGGGTGCACGCCTGCCGGGCGCTTTGATATAAATTAAGCACTTTTATGAATTTACATGATTCATGGACTATTATTATTTTATTCAGGTTATATAATTATTATTCAGGTGTTCAGTTTGGTAGTGCATAATTAATTTCGAATCCTTTTCAGTGTTTAAAGCATTAATATTAAGTGCATCATTATTAGGGTAAGTCGAGAGCTGTGAGAAAGGGGAGGAAAACTCATTACGACTTCTATTCAAGCTAGATGAGACATAATATTTTCAGGTTTTAATTGGAGTGCGAGAACTTAAGTAAGGTAATGATCGCGACGCCACTTTTGTCCCTAAAGAGGAGTCTTGTGACCGATGCCATTCATAAGTTCAAGATGCTTTCGTAAATTTGTTACTTTGGAGAACAAATTGCAATATTGTAACCTACATTTACTGCAATTTTTTCCCCGAAGTTACGCATTTGAAATCATGAATTTATCACCAAAACTGGTACGCTGCAAAATGTTTTATGTATACCACATGAATATGACTGATGCATTTTATAACAAAGATTCATATTCATAGAGCATGTTCGAGTATAAAACACGTTGCGCTTCATGAATCATATTTGACGTGAAAATAAAAAAAAAACTAATGAAAGTATTTAAATGCGGAGTATTTCCATAGAGTTGGAAAAAATTTAATTAGGGGATAGAGTGTTACTTGTGAAAGAGGACGAGAAATAGAATCAATAATCAGAACAGCTTATATTTTATAAATCAAATTTAGAGAATAAATAATTTATGAAAAGGATGAAATACTTTAAAAGTAGTAATTTTAGGGCAAATACTGCATATCTTGGTAATTTGATAGAGAGGAGAAGAAGAAAAATACAAGTAAACAATAAATGAAAAAAGGAGTAATGAGCAATATGTGGAATAAAAAGGAGAGTGGGGAAAGCGAAATATAAGGAAGATATATCGATAAGGAAGAGCCGCGCGCAGCAAAGTGGAAAAAAAGTCGGAGGGCATCGTAACATTAAGGAGAAGAGAAAAGGAGTGAGAGAGGAAAATAGTTTCTAGCGCCGTTACTACTGAAATACAAGCAATAAAGTAAGATTGAAATGGAGAAATCTCCGTGTTTAGATGAAAATGCCCAGACAAACAGGATGGGAGAGGTTCTTTTCTTATCACTTATTTTTTGCTTTATGTCTGTCTGATGAAAGAGTGACGCAATCTACTTAACGTATTGTTTCACGTGCTCTCGTGTCTATACAATCTGGGAGTACCTTCACTTTTGACCCGTTTATACAATGAGTCCTTGATAATATTATGTTTGTAATTGGTTATCAAACAAAAATTATCATAGAATATTTGTAAATCCGTTAAATTTTAAATCAATATTTATTCAGTGCATGAAAAACTATTTTACTTTTGCCAATAGGAAATTAAAGTTATTGTTATTTGGAAATAACCTCTCAATTATGCAAGTTTTTACTATTTGTTTTTACAAACAAAGATAATTTTGTTCCATTCCGTAAATTAACAAAGTTATTTTTATTCATAAAGAATATAACTATGTTATGTTTTTTGAAGTTTAAAAATTCGTATTTTATGACTTAAGAACAGCTAAAATCATAAAATACAGACATTAAAATAGTTCTGTCGAAAGTCTCAACTTAAAGATCTAAAGCAACGCGGAGCAGTGATTTTTTTCCATGGCTATAAGCTCGATAACTCTGACATTTAGACGGTCCTTTGATCGTTTTGTTAAGATGCTCAGTGAATCGTACGAATTTAAAAGCTTTTCCAAGTGTTAGATCAATTGGAAACATCAATTTTGCAACGAAAAAGATGCTTTGAGATGGCGGCCAGTGAAAGAAAAGCTTATAGCAGAATCATACGTCGGTGTTGTATTGAATTTTTAACGGGTTTTATTCGTTCAATTCAAAATTTTTTTTTAATGTTTTCTTCTGAGGAAAATTGTTGTATAATATTAATATACTATGATATTTTAAGTCGATAACAATAATAGAGATTTAATTTTAGAATTAACAGTTTAGAAACATCTGATACTATGATTAAATAATAAATATGAAAAACATAAAAAAGGAAAATTTGTTATATTTATAAATCTGCCTTTGAATGTTGTTCTAAAACAGCATCAGAAAATTGATACGTAATTGGTAATAATATTTGTATTTTGTATGAAAACTCGATCCCAATATCCCAATATAAGAAGCACAAAGTAGGGGAAGGTGGGGCACCATAGGCACTGAAACTTGCAGAGGATATTAAAAAAAAGCTATTTGCTTTTATGAGGCAAGCAAAACGCTAATTTGCAGCTAAGAATTTTAATTGTCAGTTGCCATAAGTTTAGTTGCATGATTCAAGATTATTTTAACA
>UELV01180871.1:33652-55537 GCA_900490015.1 Megastigmus stigmatizans
GTGTTGGAAAATGTAGCAGTGAACGAAATGTTTTGCTCCAAATTTTCATACGTTAAGAAATAAATAAAAAAAATACGTTTCTCTTCGGTTTTTCACTATAAACAAAGTTTAAACATTTCTTCAATATTTCATATAACTTTTAGTCAATTATACAAAATTTAACGAAAAATTGTAAGGGTGTCCCACTTAGCAGCCTGCCTGGTCATACCCCGCTCTCCCCTAGCAGCATAAAATTTTTTATCCTCGGTTCCTGAAAAGAGAAATTGTAAACAAAGAGGAGAGACTTCACATTCTTGCAGGTGCAATGCAACAAAAGTCGCTGGCAGAGTGTTCATTTTGAGGATCGGGCGCGTCGCATAAATTCATTTCGTAGGCGTCGCTGTCGCGTTGTCGCGCACACTCGACTCGACTCTTGATGCATTCGCACGAAATGCAAATCTTCTTCACTGCGGACGGGGATCACGAAATTAAATTCCGAATTAAACGCCTCGTGGCCATTAGGGACAAATGGTGTTCGAAATTATTAAAGGCTGTCGTCTCTGGCGTATGACTTTTTGATCCGCTGCTGTAGACATGGGTGTTCGAGACCCTTGCATTTGGAGTTTGCGGTTAAGCGTTTCTATTCGAGGGATGGATGGTTTTCAATGAATCTTCTAAGGAAGCTGGTTATTTTTAAGACTTTTTCGAAAAACTACTTAGAATTCCAAGAGTACATCTAAAGTTGAGTAAAATACGTATATGACAAGTAAATAAATGTTATTTCTATAAGAAATGTTTGTAAAACTACATCATTTCATTCTTTGTTATTGCATTCCGCTTAGTAAGTTGTTCTTTCAAGCATTTATAAAATTAATCTATGTATCTATTTGCAAACTCCTTAATAAACTGGAAATTAAATAATGAAATTGATTTAAAAAGTCAAGAGTGAATTTTACTTAATATGAAGATAGTAACACTATCTTAAAATTTATTACCTCAATGCCTTCACTCTTAAATTTAACATCCAAAGCATTTCTATATTATTTACGCGATAAGCAATGAAATCTAGAAACGAAAATCCCCACGTTTTCCTCAAATATCGGAAAACCACCTTATAATAAACCCAAACACTCGACACCCCATTTCTTTCCATCTCCAAAATAAACATAAGAATAAAAAACTAACTATACATTCGAATTAACCGCACTCATTTCACGTGATAATATTTAAAATATAGCGATCCGCTTCGTGATACAAGTATCTAAGTATATCAACCAATTCAGAAGAGAAGTTTTTTTTCCATCACCAGAGAGATGGATCCAAGCACGTGATCGCAGAAGCTGAGAACCAGCGATTAGATAGAGAGAGAGAGAGAGAGAGGGAGAAAAAGTTCGAACGGGGGATGTGAGAGCGAAGGGTATATACGCGCTGCAGTCTCTCACCCCCCGCAGGCGATGGGTGAGGCAATAAATGGGGGACGCGAAAATGCCGCAACGTGGAGGCGTCGCTGAGGACAACGGAGAGAGAGAGAGAGAGAGGGAGAGAGTAGGACAGCGTTCCCCCCTATATCAAACTCGTTCTTGCTCTCCTTATTTTGAACGCTACGTTAGCTGCGTCTACTATACTGCCGCTGCCGTTGCTGCTGCTGCTGCTGATTTGTATCGATTTATACACTCGCTCCATGCCCGCGTCTTCTTTCTTTCCTATACTCTCGCTCTATTTTCTTTTCTTTTCGTATTTTAGCGTATAATAGTCTTTTGTCTTCTAGCTGCACGCGTTGCGCTTTTACCTTCGTCTAAATTTTCATTCTCCTTTTTTTCAGAGATTGATACATTGATATTCGGTTGGATTTGTACTTTCTCGGCGCTACTTTATTGAATTAGCAACTTTGTTTTTATCGCGATACCGGAGACGGTTAGTTTAAGTGTATTAAAGATCAGGAGTCACTGAACATTTTTAAGAAAGAGAAAGAAAATGATTAACTTATGCAACTGCAAGGATTTTAGTGAAGTGATAATATCAGTGACTTGGAAAAAATAAATCAAAGTTAAAAACGCATAATCAAATATTGCAAAAATGAAATAGCGATCGAGTATAAACTGCGAAGCCGTTGGGGCTTAGATGTATCATCGCCGACATCAAAACTTTAAGCTTTTTAATATCAGTCCAATAAAGACGTTACTGGGGATCTAACAAAATTTCAGTTTCAATTCCTTAACGACCGTCATAAAAGGTAAGTACTGCCATGCTCCTCAAAAATAAGGTAAGAGCTGTATACCATTTAAAAGAAAGACGAGAAACACTTTAATTTTTAACCTGTGCTCTGTACTCACTCTGTTTAAGTGGACGTTTACTTCATGGGCAGTTTAAAAGTACATTTTCTAGAGTAAGTAAAAGTCGCGCTTAGAAAGAATGAACTGGCATTGGATGCTGCATCGCATAAAGTCCCTGCGCGACTCATTGATCGAAAAGAAGGTCTGAATGAACATAAATGTTCTAACAGAAAAGATTGAGAAACCAGATGTTAAAAAATGTATAACTACCAAAATTATAAACTTTCAGCCACAGCAACATCAATTGCAAGCCTATCTTAATTCATTCGGCACAGCGGAATAACCCTTTTTCTACCATCCAAGATTTTGTCTGGCCACTTTCCTTGTTCAGACCCTGACACGATTTTCTCTCTGCGTTCGAGCTTTCGTCGGACGTTTCTCTCTCGAAAACACCACCAACCCGTGCAGATAGAGAGAGAGAGAGAGAGAGAGAGAGCAAAACAGTCCAGGCGTGGAGGAGAGTTTCGGGACTATGTAATTAATTCCACGGAAAGTTAAATTTGAAGTGTGTACCGGAGGCGTTGCTGCTGCTGCTACGCGAAAGGGCATTAAATTTTACCGTTGATTTTAGTGTGTAGAGTCGAGGGATGCCGACGCTCTTGATACCAGGACTGACGTAGAATATTGCGATGCTACACTTGCTGGAATAACTGCAGATGCGCGTTATGGTAGAAATTTTGTTCGGTAGAAGTTGACTAGTTTGGAGAGCTTCATAAAGGTGTCGAGAACCAACGGTGGCCTGTATAAAATAACTTCACTTTGAGGACCGGCCGTTTTACAAAAAGTTCGTTTTAGAAAAGCTAAACTATATATTGGCGGCAAAAATGATGTATCAATGCAGGTGGAAGAAAAAATTTAGCGACTTTACACGCGATGCGCGATCACAAATTTTCGATATAATAAAATACAATCACAGCTGCGGTCGAGCATAAATTTCATTTTGCAAAATGCAAACATAATTTATGTTCCGCCACGCTCAATATATTGCATATACCTTGCTCGAAACATTAATTCACTCACTAGCGCAAAAAGACAAAGAAATTGACCCAGTTTTTATTATCCCGTCAGCAGTATTCCCTTTGCGGTAAGAAAAATTGTCGAGCTCACTTTTCCGCCGTTCCGCTGGATAATTTTTTCATAGGGTTATAGCAATATAGACATGTAAAATTTATGTTTTTCGAACTTTGCGCGACTTTCGAACAGTGCTATCTCTCGAAATTTCAGACGATACACCCTAAACTCGTCTGCTCATATACTTTCGACAGATATTGCCTCTGTTTGACGTGTACAGAAATTGAAATCGCCGTGTACTTTTTGCTAATAAAATGTATATCGCTTTCTGTATCTCATCCAAGGATATTGATTTCTATTATTATGCGATTCTCAAGATGCAGACATATATTGTTTAAGACTAGAAAGGATAAGCTTTTAAATTAATTTTTTTTTAAAGCATGCACATGAATTTACGGCAAACTAAACGGAATTAATTGTTTTAGATGAAAAGTCACGCTGAGTTACTGGTTTCGTTTCGGAAAGATAAAAAGCTCATGGAAAATAAGAGTTGTCTGACCAAGAATGCACGAGCTAATTAGTAAACTTTAATTTTTCGCGAAATGATAAAATATATCCCCAACAGCGTTAATCAAAAGTTTTTACAAAACAAAAACTTATTCATATAATATAAATATAGATATATTTGCGTAAAACTTTCCATATTCCATTTTACTATAAATAATAGTTCTCATGCGATGCAGTTGTCAGAGTTTCACGTAGCAAACTTATGCATACAGAGGCATTAGCTTCGCATTATACTCAAAAGTGTCACTGGAATCAAATACAAATTTCCTACTGCCCTTGACAAGCGCTCAATTCTTCTCAAGTTTATAAGCCGATGCAAGCTGACGCGAAATGTCACTCGTATATATATATGCACTTATCGCTCGCATGCAGAGCGCGTTTTCTTGCTCTTTTGGGTAGCGATATGTATAAGTATACGCAAATCGAGCCAACGGACATGTGTATACACGAGAAAAGTAGAGGAAAGGAAGAGAGAGACTGTGTGGTGAAGTCATCGCGCGCTCGACTTATCAAAACAATATTCCCTGCCTTCGACGGCACAATATGGGAAAATCCTTTATAGCCGAGAGAAGCGTCGAAGGGGATATTTGCGAGGCTCATGTACACAATGCCGCTGACGACGGTGTGAGGAAAGTCGGCAAAAATGAGAAAGTCGCGAGTTGATGAGCTATAAGGATGCGGAGGCTCGAGAAGAACGCGGAGGATGACGAGATGAGAGCGAAATGATGGATAGCTTTGTTAAATTGTAAAAGATGCACACTGTTAAATTGAAGTTATGAAAATTTTTTTGAGAATAGTGAATTTTTGCGAAACTAGATTTTAAGAATACACACAATATCACTCGATCAAAAATTGAACACTAAATAACTAACCTTGAACAATATCCAATCAACTGGAGGAAGCCTCCATAAATCAAGCAGCTTCTCACGATCAATCTTTTTTTTCATTTCTCCATTCGCTATAGCTATAGCTCGTCAACCATTTCGTAGGCGTCACCATTCAAATTTCAAGCACGCAAACCCCTTTCGTCTAATTTAAGCAAATATTCTAATGAATGCGAACACGAAAAGAGATTTCGCAGCCACGGAAATTAGAGGGTCTGAAGCGCGCCAGGGAACGAAGTAGCAAGACTGACGTATAGCGCCGCGAAGAAAGCAAGAACAAACAGGAGGGGCGATGAGACGGCCGGAAGTGATGTCACAACTCCACAAGAGAGTGAGAGAGAGAGAGAGTGGAACTTTACCATTGCCGGAGGTTTGAAGTCCGGCGGTATAGCGCAGATAGACAAGAGTTGGGAGACTCCAAAGAGGTTAAGCTGGAAATGAAGAGAACCGAGCGAAATGGTAAAAGCGAGGAAATGGCGTGTGAAGGGAAGGCAAAAAAGAGAGGAGAGGAATGAAAGCTCCGAGGTATATATAGGTATAGTAGGTTGGGTAATAAAAGCGAACGGACGAGAGGAGGCATTGTTTAAAACGTTGAAAACTTGCTCTGAGAAAAAGGATGGCGTGTATTAAATGACATTCTTTTAATGTTAATGAACGTTGATTAGAATACGGCGAATTGAATATTCGTTTATTATTAATGAATCATTCATTGCACTTGTACGGACGACTTATATTAAAATCGCCGCAATAAGAACTCATTCGCTAATATTATCTGACCAATCAGTTAATACAATCAATTTGACATTGGATTCTTCAATCACGCTTAAACATTGTTAAGTATACTAATAAACTTTGATTTCCAAAGAAAGCAATTTTCTATTCAATTATACAAATGTTTAATTAGTATAATTATACGTTAAAAATTATTTGAAAAAAATAATCTTTCTAAGAAATTGATAAATTAATAATTGTTATACTATCTCATACTCGCAGACCTGCCACATTGAATCATAATATATTTCTAAAATCTTAACTTGTTAAGATCCTTCTCTTACATTGGAGATATGGTAAACGATGGAAAAGGTAATTACTGTGCATCAGAAAAAATCGGAGTATTTTAAAGCATACAGTTAACAGGACCTTATAAACATATTATTACATTATATGTAAGCTCTGCTCATTCACTTTTTTTACATCATGATCATTTAACAGACTCGCGCGTCGTTACGAAAATTAAGCTTCCAGCTTAACTAACACTCAAATCTTAGCAAACCATAAAAGCGCTATCCCCGATTCCAGTCTCGCGCGCGAAAATATCCATAACCATAAAAGCTAAAGACAACCGAATCCTTCCTGGAAAATAGTTGCGATAAAACATCATATGAAGCTCCACAGCGATGAACTGTATAACACGTGTAATACGTGTTCACCAAAAAAAAAAAAAAACTGAAATATATATACCATCCTTTGGCGCACTGCACGCGACGACACACGGGATAAAGGGAAAAATGGTTCGCAGCATCGACCTCGAGGCTATATCCTCATCCCATACTCATAACCGGACACACCTGCGAGTAAGAGAGAAATAGCGCTGGCCCATTAATTCTTTTCTCGGCAGCTCCTACGACTTTAAAGCTGCAGAGCTGCTTTTCTCAAGTGCAAGCGCGCGCAATGGAATTGCATACATGTCTGCGTGTGCAACGGGAGTTTTTCTCTTTATGGGAGAGTTTGAACGGGGAAAAGAGATACGTGCAGTATGCGGGGGGAGAGAACCGAACTGGGTCAACTTGTACCCCCTCTTCTTCTTCTTCTTCTTCTTTGGCATTGCGAACACGGAAAAACTGCAGACTTTTTCGCAAGTAGTTTGGAGTTGGCTAGTGATTTGCGTTCGGTCTAAATAATTATTGGTTTGCGACATTGGATACTTTATGCAGGATGTTTCCTGGTGTCGTCGATCGTGTTCTACTTAAATTTTAGAATAATAATATATGTATATCGAATACAAATGTTTTGACTTATAAAATTTTGTTTTATGAAGCATTCTCTAAAATAATTAAAATATTATACTTATTATATGTGCAGGTTATGATGTAATAGAAAATCAATTCTCTTATGTTAACAATGTGTGTTTATATTATAACAGAATGTCGAAATCTAAGTTAGGCATATTCAAAACAATCCTGAAATGTGAATTTATGGCACATCTTCCAAGCTGCTTCTCATATTATGTTTATACATTTATACAGCATTTGTACTAATTTAAACGCTATTTTCATTAAGCACGTATTTACGTGATAATATATTAAGCTTGTTTAATAATGTACATTAAATATAATAATATGACATAATTCACTAGGTAGAAGATTACTATTTGATAATAAATTAAGACAATAATTAATACAAATAATTTAATATAATACTAATTAGAAGATAATTATTTAGTACAATGGGAAAGGGGGAAAGACTGAAATGAGTGCTATGTAGTTTACATACTGACAAAATAATTAAAAATCTTCAATGAATTTAACTATCAAATATAAACAATTTCTAACAATTTCAAAATAAAGACTATTTAAGTTAAGTTTTCGATTATAATCGAGTAAAAAAAATTAAAAGTTCAAAATTCTGTCAGGAACTGTGCGAATAAGTATCAGCAAGCCAATCTTCGTGTAAGTGGAACAAGTTTTGAATTCCGCTCTGAGGTTTACGACTATTTTACTGGATCAGCTATTTTGAATCAGTCCGGTTTAACTTAAGATGCGCATCTAACCATCCCAACAATGCCATAACTATATACTGTCATTTTTAACTGGGACATCTATTTTTACATTTATTCAATTCTATACTATAGCTGACTAATAATATGGGGTAAGTGAAACTACCTAGTTAATGTGCGCCCTGAATATAACCCATACAAAATAGATGTTAACATCCATTTTTTAAATGTACTTGAGATTCAAAATGAAAAAGAATTAAAGTTATTCATTACTTTGTTTTGTAATCAGCTTTAAACAATATTTATGGAGGTTGCAACATTTTAAGTGTTTTTGAGATATTAATCAATACTGCAAAAATTTGGTATCTGCTAAAAATAATGATTCTATACGATCAAGATGAACATAATTCTTCAGAAAATATTGCACCGGACCCTGCAATCTGTATTGTAAATCATATTCATTTTTATTACACACGTGTTAGCCCGAATCCGCTGATAATTTTTACGACAACATAACTCGCCGCATATTCAGTAATAAAAGCTTAAATACATTCCTGACCATCGCCAATATCAAAAAATCCGCATTGGCAATATACAAATTTCAACAAATAGCAATCATCTTAAAAATATTTAGTTTCGAAAAATCTCATTTTAACCAAGTATAAATAGTTTGAACGATTTATATAGATCTAGCATCCCAGGGTATTTCATATCTCCTACAAAATCGTTGAATTCCTAGGCGACCCTTAAAACTCTAAACTGCAATGAAATATAGCAGCGCGACGCAGTAGTAGGCGAACCGCAAAACAAAAGGAAAAGCAATTGCAGCTTCGTCGCCGGTTGCACAGAGGAACCTTATATTACAACTGCTCGGGCTTCCTTTGGCGCACACGAGACACCCTCGCGCACAGCTGCAGCAACTTGACTGTAAGGCGAGAGTGTATGTGCACAATAAGCGCGTATGCGTGCGTGTAAAGCTTGGAGAGAGAGAGAGAGAGAGAGAGAGAGAGAGAGAGAGAGAGAGAGAGAGAGAGAGAGAGAGAACTACACTACAGCCCGGTGAAGGGCATCGGTTAATGAAAACGCGCATGAAAAAAAAGAGGGAGAGATAGATGTGGCCTGTAATACATATTCCGCGCACAGGAGGCAACCAAGGGATTTCACGGCTGTTCACGTGCTACTACTGCTTGGCCTACATAAAGATACGAGAGAGAGAGAGAGAGAGAGAGAGAGAGAGAGAGAGAGAGAGAGAGAGAGAGAGAGAGAGTGTAAAGACACAAAGCATTTTTTTCTGGGGTGCGATGCTGGTGGCGGAGGTAATAGCGGGAGTCAAGAAGCGAAGCATTCACCACACCGGCTGCTGGAACAACGTTCTTGGTCTCTCTCTCTCTTTCTCTCATCTCTCGGGCACAGGAAAAATTTCGTTGGTATATGATAGAAGGGGTGGCAGTAGTTCGCACCGGTGGAGGTGGAGGGCTGCTACTGCTGCTGTTGCTGCTGTTGCACGTCGTCGAGTTCTCTCGCCAGGCGTTACGTCCCAAGGAGTCTTTGATACGTGTCTTCTACTCTCTCTCTCCCTCTTCTTCTTCTTTTCTTTCTGCTCTCTTGCTTTTTTGTTACCTAGCTGCGGGGCGAAAGTGGGTGAACGAGCACAAGTCGCGCCACTCACTCAACAGATTACACTGCTGGGAGTTGTCCAACTTAACCTAGATATCGAAAAAAAGAAATCAGTGGGGAATATACTCCATTTTCGGCTTTAAATTAAATTTGCATTTCTTTTACGGTGTATGTGACGATGGCGCCGATGTGCATTAAAATAATTAAAGCATCGTTACGGATGTTTCAATCATGCGGCCTGCAAGAGTTCGACGGAAGTAACCAACATACGGGATAATGCTCTCAGCCCATAGTCCAAAGTCTGGGAGAGCTTCGAAATTTGTAGCGGCAGCAGCAGCATCATCACTTTCTGAAGTTGACTCGGAAGCTCCCTTAGCCGAGAGCGAACGATAGATACTGCAAATTACTGATTGCTGCATAACTGTTAACAATGTTAGCAAGTTTTGAAATATGACAAGGACCCGCGAGCATGGGACACACGCGAATATTGTATGGAACCGCCATCATTCGTGTGCTTACAATTTGAGGATATACATTACAATGACATTTGCGATATTCGAACTGCATGGATGAATCGCAGTAATTCGACACAAATCATTTGATTAACGAGAGAGAAATATCATCGATTAGAGCCCAAAATGATTTGGTTAGCTCAACTTTCTAACGTTATCATCAACGACACCTGTAAAAATCTTGTCAACAGCTCTATCAACAGTTCTATAATGGTGAATATCAATTGTGGGATAAGCCACGAAAACCTCGTCACAAATAAAGCTATATGATTTGCAAGCTCATCCGCTCTCGCAACATAATGCCAAATAGAACAAAATATCCTCATCTCCATTCGTTCATATCCCGCTGATCTTCCTGAAAAAAAAACAGACAAAGCCCAAGCCACTCGATTACGCAACTATACTCGCTGTGTGTAGAATCCTCCATCCGAAGTAACTTCTCGAATATCCCAGAATCACGGTTTTTCTCGTTTCTTTAGCACGGTTTATATACTTTTGGCAGTCGTCGCGCATCGGCAATTCGTTCCAGTACTATTGCTCCGCATGTGTGCGCGAGGCGAACGCATCCTCGGTCGATCTCACTCGAAAGCTGAGTGTCATTGCAGGAGGCAGCAAAGTATTCCGTACGAGGATCCAGGCGTGTTGCTCCGCAGGGAAATGAATGCTGGAGAGCTCTCTAAGAGAGAGAGAGAGAGAGAGAGAGAGAGAGAGAGAGAGAGAGAGAGAGAGAGAGAGAGAGAGAGAGAGAGGGAAAGAGTCGCGATGGGACTTCGCTGAAGAAGATCGCACAGATCGCAGACACTGATGGTGAAGGGATAGAGCTTTTTTCATCTCTGTCTCTCAAACTTCTCTTCCAATCGCTTAATGAAATGCGACTGGATTATCAAGGATTCAACGATTAGATAAGTTTTCGTTTGGTCCGAAAGTGAGATGCTGCAGCTCTCTCTTTCTCTCTCTCTCAAAGAGCTCGTTTAATGGGAGCGTTGTGCTTCCGAGCGAACGGTTCACTGCTGATCTGTGGATTAAGCTTTGTTTGGGCGATGGGAAACGAATTCCAATTGAATTTTACGAGCTTATTCTGCAGTCAATTATACGTGAGCATTTTTAAAAGTTGAAGAACTAAATTTTTTTCATATAGTTTGTTAAAGTTTTAATGGTACAAAATTGAATTTTTAAAAAATAATAAATTCCTCAGTTGAACGGTTGGAAGATCATCAATTTGAATCATAAACTGTCATAATACGTGATATGTATAAATCTGAAATAAGAATATTGGCTTAATTCCAAGAATTGCATAATAATTTAAATATACCAAGTAGTCAGAATAGAAGGGATTTGTCAGAAAAATATCATTTATCATACTACAATTTTTGTTTACAGTACATAAATAAAGTAATCGATAAGCTGCACTATACCATGATTCTAAAACAGAATTGAATTTTAAAATTCAATCAGTGTTATTTACCTCTTAGAGGCACAAGCATATTTATGAAATTGATATCCAATTTTCTCTATCGATCCGGTAATGAAGTAGACCAAATTGGCCATAGACGAGCGATAAACTTAATTTACAGCTTATCGAACGAGCATAGTATTACAATTTACAGTATTACACTGAGATATTCATGTCACTTGCGAGATACTCCGCTGTAAGACTGGTGAACTTCATAGCAGGATGTGGGAAGTTTTCTACAAGTTCCGCCGATCAAAATTTTAATATCGTTTAAATTATGAGTAGTAAATTATTTCAACCCTGCGTTAAATTATTCTGCTGCACTGATGCAATAAAATTAAAAACTTTTTAGTTTCAGTTATTTCAAAAGGTATAAGAATTTCAGTATCAAGATTTCTGTTGTAAAGAAAAATAGCCTATTCAATGTAACTCAACCACGTTTAAACGAAACTTTCTTATTTATTTCCGCAAACATCTTGCTTTTGTTTATTTCATGAATTTAGACGGTGCTTTTCCTCTTGTATTTTCCTTGACCCTTAAAGTTCGAAACACCTTGGCGAACGAGAGACGAAAAGAGGCCGGCAATCTTAGCTCCGGCAAACTTACTTATGTACGGAGGCGCGGAAAATATAATTGAAGCACCAGCCGCACAAATCTCATTCAAAGAGCACCAACCGTTCAGCTTCCATAATTAGAATAGTATATAAAGAAAATGGGACGGAACTCCACTTTATAAGGCAATCTGTGAAATGCTCACATTTCCCTGGGTAAAAGTAGCGGTGATTGTGGGGTACCAGTTTTATTATGATCGTTGTTCAATAAACATAGTCAAGGGCACTTTAATCCTTAACTGCTGTGTGCATTATGTCATAAAAAGCGATAAAAAGTCTGTCTCATGTCCTATAGCTTTTTATTTTCGGAATATATCTTTTTTATTTAATGCCATATAATCGATTTATCGTCTTTCGCGACTCTAGGATATTTAAAATTAGGTATATGGAAAAGTAGCTTAAAATAATCGCTGCACATTTGTTTATAATTAGCATAGCTTAGCAAGTTTATTTCTGTAATATGTTCATGAAACTGATCGACTTAATATCCATCGAACATCGGATTAGTCAATCAAGCTAATTGACTGAATTTACTTAATGAATCTAAATTTTTTAAGGATTAGATTGAGTTGATGGATTTGGGTCATGAATCTGTTTTATTTTTTATTACAACTGTTGATACGATATAGTTATATAAAATACACGTATTTAATACATTGCGGATGTACGCGCGATTTAATAAGGATGAGTTATTAAATTGCATTAATTATGGCAGTTATAAATTGAAATTGGCATATACACGGATTATTTAATATTACGATATAATAGGTAATTTTAAAAATTAAATTTTGTTGAAGATATAGTGTTTCATAAATTTAGATTATACAAAAACATTATTCAAAATAAAAAAAGCCACCCAATTATAATGAAGAGAATTAAGGATTTCAATTTTCATATTATATATAAACGATGATTTCTGCATCATAATCATAGGATCGCACTTCGAATCGGCTTTATCCATCTCGCTATCATAGTCACCATTTAAATAATGCGAATCAAAGTCAGCATTTGACGAGCTAAGCTTAATTTAATTACTCGATAGCATCCGACAAGTTACGAGTGAAAACTTTAAAAATTAATAGTCTAATTATAACGTACTAAAGTACAAGTGCATTCAATAATAGCGTAATAATTATTTAAAGTTTTAATCACTCAAACAAATAGCTTTGTGTTCCTACAATGTTTTTTTTTTATTAAAAAAATGGCGAAATAACGGGATTAACGCGGCAATGCAAATCGACATGCTGTTTCTAATTTGTTTCGCAGCTTAACTTGATTTCGTTCAAACTATTTTTTTTATTGCTAAAAGAAGTACAAATCTATGTTATCGGAAATCTTTTATTCGAGGTCGTTTCTCGTCCACGTAACTAGATTTTCCTTTCAGGTACCCATGTCGATGCGTGTATTTGCATATAAATTTCTAAGTATCGATCGACGCACCCACACAGTTGTACGTTTATTTTTATACCGTTGTCACATATTAGCTATCTTTTTTTTCTGAAATTATCGTCAGTGCGTTATTCTATCGGGATATAAAAATCGTTAAAGTGGAAATGTCTGGAAAATTATTTTTAAATTTAACAGGAATCTCGCTTGACGTGGTTTTTCATCAATTAATTGGAATCTCATTGATCGATTTTTGCTGAAATAGATAGAAGGGGATTACGTTGCCTGATGGTAACATGAAAATTGTAAAAAATATTAAAAATTTAAATAAAATATTTTTTAGATGCATCGAAGATAAAAATTTTTTTAATGCTTGTCACTCAATATAAAAGAATCTCTTCATTCAAACTTTATTTTTGACCTACTCTTGTTTTAAGTTTCTTCGATCACAACTTATTGGATGGCAACCTTTTAAACTACGATTCCAATAATTAATTTTAATCCCTCGTGCAAAGTTTTACATTGATTTCCAAAGACTTCAATTAAGAGAGTTTGTGGCTAAAAATGAAAGAAGAATTATTTGCTCGTTACATATAAAATTTTTCTGTGGTACGTAATTCATTTTGCTGGATCCATTTGAAGCTTGAGAGCAGTAAATCTCTCCTTTTCTACTTTCTTCAATTAAAAGCTGCAGTGATTTCGAGATTAATTAATACACGTACATGTTATAGAAAAGTCGTAATTATTTAAAATTCTTCAGCGCCATTAAATCACATCAAAATATTCCTCTTGACTTAAAATCCGATGGTTTCGAAAGCAAAGATAAATGCAATTATTGTTCTGATTTTAAACATTCATTTTTAGCAATAAACAATTGCTTCAAATTACTCCAACAAATGTTGGTTGGCACTCGACGCGCTACATTGTCTTTACATCTACAACCGAATAACGATCAAGTATTGTTCGGGAGTGGACCTTGCTCTTTCATAGTTCACACACACAAAAGAGACTTTCATAGAGCCAGCATTCGTATAATATCGATCGTCACTCGCGGACTTTCGGCGACATTTCCAACAGCGACGGCACACAATAACGTATAACTCAATGGGCAAACAATTTTCCGTCTCGTCCGGCCAGAGACCACGTGCCGTATTTCAATCGAACATACAAATATACATATATATGTATTCGTAGTGCAGCGGCGACGGTAGAAGTAGCAGCAGCAGCAGCAGCAGCTGGACTGCAAATTATTTGCGAGTGGTAACGAGTTTAGCGACGAATTAACTAGTTTAGAGAGGCCAGCTGGCCCTGACTGTAAATTATTGCCTCCGCCGTTCGATTAGCCGGAATCTTACCTCATTTCCGAATTGGCCCTCCCTTCCGACCTACTATTTTACGATCGAAGCCGTGTCCCGATAACGCTGTGTACATTTCGCGCGACCTTATAGGCCAGGGAATATCTATTTACTTTTTTTTTTTATCATCCTTGAATTATATACGCAGGCGAGCGACGCTTGGGTAAGAAGATTGAAACATTTATCGAATGACGAAGTTAAGCGAGCTCGATTCAATTTGATGAAATACACTGATGACCTCAACTGACATATAAATATCTTATGCTTTTTGATATTCTAAAAATGATTTGTTATAGCTAAAATAACAAAAAGTGATTGGAATCAAATAGGGAAGTAAAGGAATGATTGTGTAAGCGTTAGTTCAGAATTCATCCAGGAAATGTCTGATATATCGCGTCAGTATTCCTTATCGTAAATCAAACAAAAATTGCGTTAGTCAAAACTCTAAGAAGATGCGTAATGAGCAGTGACCTATAAAAATATTAATATTCGATGAACGGAATGAAGTCATTATAGAAAAAAAAGGTGGAGTTTCCTCCGCTATACGTATCTGATCCATCGTATACATATTTATCCGGAGAACCGGAAGACGTCGTGGCCCCAAACTTTGCTCCCATCGTACCCACCGTAACACTTTTCTCATTGAATTTTCAAGCTGACGTAGAATTATTCGGCATTCCGTACAGTCCCTTGAAGAATCGCGCGTGACTTTAAATCGAAAGTCCAGTCTAAAGTATTGAAAAACCTTACCTATATACGGTATATACGACAGTCCCCCGAGTATATATTCTTGGCGAAGCTGTACACAGGCCGGCAAAGATAACACGCCCCATTTTCACCAAGTATACACATAAATTTAAAGAGCCACACGCACACACATTAATGTATACATTATCATCGGTTAGCTGATAAACGGATAAACTCGCACACGCGTACGTCACAGGATACCCACAGACAAGGGGAGAGAGAGAGAGAACTCGGCTAAATATAGGGTCTACGAGTACAACAGAGTAAGTTCGGTGGTGAAACAATCGAACCTGCTGCGACCAAATGTCGTGGGGAGAGAGAGAGAACTGATTGAACGTAGAGAGAGTGAGTGGGATGGGAGCTAGAAATAATTAGAAGTACGTGGGACTGAATAATGATCGGTGTAGGGGTTGGTGCGTATACAGCGTTACACAGACGACAGACGGAACGTTTCTGCGTGAGATTGATGATCTGAGCGTCACGCTGAGATTCTCGCTGCTTGATGAGAACTCTCGGATGAGATGATTCTAACTATGGCACTTTTTCATAGAACAGGATTGACTTTTAAAGATTTCTTTTGCGTCGGCGGATTGAATAATTAGTACTTTTTTCTTTACATTGCACGTTGTTAAAAGGTAATTGATAAGTTTCAAAAGATCGTATTATGGATAGATAGTACAAAACAGCTTCTATCTGATAATTAAATATTATAAGAAAGTTATAGAATTACAATCTTCTGTAATCATGTGTTCAGGATTACTAATCAATACACTTGTTTCGACGTGTGATTGAGAAGGGTAAAACTTTTCTCCTTTATTATAACGCCTGCCCATCATGATTTTCTATATATACAATTTTTAAACAATAATTGACACTTGTAAGAGAAACAAAGCTAATTTGACGTTTATTAGTGGAGCCCGTTAATTAGTTGTTTGATTCTGAGAATTTCATCGTAATATAAATCAAATATGAAGTAAAGGAGAATAAATCAATTATGATCTGTAAGCATATTATACAATAACGTTAAAGAATCACGGAATTAAAGTCATGTGCAAAAAAGTATTTAGA
This sequence comes from Megastigmus stigmatizans, assembly GCA_900490015.1. Classification (NCBI taxonomy): domain Eukaryota; kingdom Metazoa; phylum Arthropoda; class Insecta; order Hymenoptera; family Megastigmidae; genus Megastigmus; species Megastigmus stigmatizans. Next base: position 49,892 of record UELV01180871.1, read on the forward strand.
AATTTATAAAAAGAAGGACAAAGAAAACACGAGGGTATAGTTTGCTAAAAAAAGAGGGAAGAAATCATTTTTCTAATGGTTTAACTATAGCAGAAATTGTCCAAGCGACCTAGGGTCGTCCGTTCACTTTCTCATTAGTTCCGTTAATTCGAAGCGGGCAGATAACATCTGGCATAGTGTCGCTCGCACGACCAACTGAAAATATATCACGAGACCCGTAGCGTGTCGTTATACCTTATTTTATATATATCCTTCGTTCGTTTTCGCTTGGATTTCACTTTTTTTTCCTCTTCCATTTCCGTATACTTTTTTGTTCCGCGCGCGTCGCGTGGATCTTCGGAAGCAATCGCACGAGCTTCACATTGGGTTATTGTCTTACGACTGATGAACGCACGCGGATGAGTAGAGATTCGACTATCCGAAAAAAGCGTAGTTTCAGACTGGGGGATGGATTGTCGCTTTGTCAGCGAAAACCTGCACCTTTTTCTTTTTTCTTCATCTTCCTTCGTATATGTATACTCTGAAAGATTGAGGATCTCTAGTCCGATAGGGGAAAAGTGATTGGATGGGTTTTGATGAAAGGAACTGGTCGCGGTATCGGGGAGTATCCTTTACCTTTTCTAGTTCCTTTTAATTAAATTTAAATGACATTCGTTGAAAATGTGCACAGGGGCTGCGTCCTATTGAACATGGAAATCACGTACGAGACTTAAGTTAATCAGGATTTTCATTTTATATACTACAGCCTGATTTTTTGTAAAACAATGTTGCTGTTGGTTCATTCAGAAGGTAGCTTTTTTACAATGTACTAAAAATATTACGTATACCTATCGTGAATAATTGGGCTACTGTGATAAAGTCAAATATCGATTGTAAAATTATGACCGCAGCAGCGAATTACAAATTCTGGAGCAAAGTATTAAATATTAAAGCATAGACGTTCGCCAGAGTATAGCTGAATAAATCAGTTATATTTATAATTCATAAAGCACGATTCTGTTAAAATACAACAGTGATATTTTAATTTTAGTTACTACAATTTAAAATACAAAAGTAATCGCCTGCACTCTGGGCTCCTATTGAGGCTCAGCGACAATTTTAGACTTAGATCTAATTCTACATTATTCCAAAAAAAAATATCAAAATTCAACAAAGAAAATCAGAAGCTCCTAAACTTTAAGGCAGATGTCAACCAGTTTTTCCATGTGACAGCGAAAAGACGCTTGCCCAGAGTGACAGACAGCGGTATAGGTCCTTACGCCGATGCCTCGAGTGAAATCGAAGATAAGATGGGGTTCGTTCGATGGCGGTAGGCTTATACACACGTGGGCCATCTAAGAGCCTAAGAGCCCAGAAGCCCAAAGTGCTTTATTTATTTATTTAACCGAGCCCGAGCGGGAGGCGATTCAGCGTGCACACGAGGCAATTACTCGGCATTGCTCTTCGTTAAGTATTCAAGAGCGACCGCTCTATTCACAGAGTGCGAGACTTTGCGGAGAGTGAGAGAGAGAGAGAGAGAGAGAGAGTCCCCCGGAGGGAAAGTCGTCGACCTCACTCTCTCGCGAGCCAAGACACAACGACGATGACGACACTCTTGGGGAGGTTGGGAAAGAGAGAATAAGAGAGAGAGAGAGAGAAGCTCGAGGGTGGTGGAGGCGAAGAAACGAGGGCTACAAACTCTACAAGGCAACCCTACAAAGTTTCCCTGTATAGATTTTCTGATCACGTGATTCTAACTCAATTAATGCCTCTCCTATCTCGTGTCTTTCTTTGTGCTGCCTCGGAAGAGTGGGACCACTATGTGATTCGTTTTGGCATTCGGCCCTTGTCCAGGTGCTATGCGTAGCTTGGACTAAGAATTGCTTTCTTCCCTTCCACGATTATTGCTTTACCAACGTCGATAGATATTTATCACCCGCTTCACCTATCCGATTTAATTTCCGAGTAGATTTGATGGCCGCAATATTATCAAATGCTTGCAGGGATTGATGCAATGATTCATTTTGATTTTAAGATTTTGCGCCGTTATTACGCGCGGCTCAAGTTATCACAGAGCGGTATTGATTTATTCCGGATGTACAGAAATGTAAAAACTGCAGATTGATGATGTAGTACAGTTGGAAATCCATATTAATTAAATGCATTGTTGTGATTGAAAACGAAGCAACGAGACAATCTGAGTAATAATTTAGCTTTTACTCCTATTACGTTTTATTTGTGAAGATTGTCTCGACGGCACCAAATACACCAATCAAAGTCACGGTCTTGATGTTGGAACTTGGAGCGGATAAAACTTTTTAGCACCTCCATTGCCACGTGTTTCTTGACAAGTCGTAAATGTAACTTGAGGGATAAAAGCGGGTATTTCGACTTTCTTACGACGATTCTAGAACATTGAAACCATTGTTACCAAGGGATTGTATGAGCGTTGTTCACACTGTCTTTATAACGTGCAGCTTAAAACTCGAGTTATTTCACACGTGTTTATCAATTGTGAATGTCAGTTCAATAGTTGTTACTCGAGTCAGAGAAAATAAATGTGAGCGTTCGTTTCTGGTAAACCGTGAAAAACCGGTGTTGAAGCGCAAATTTAACAAGACTCAGCTTAATAATTGAAGAACTTTCTCAGAAACTTGTTGAGAAAGTTCACACCAAAGCAATCCTGCAGCAAAATCCATGTCGTATAATTTTAAGGTCCCAAATTAAAGATTCGTTCCATCTTGAATACTCCGCTGATTTCAAGTCCCCGGAACTTCCCTTGCGCTAAGAAACTTCCATCTCGTTCAATCCTATGATTCACACGCGAATCTTCGAAAAGCTCCTGGGCAAGACGAGAATAGAAATCCTTACTCAATGCAGTTCACGGAAATCGGGAGAGACAAAGGCCAGTCAGGTGCTCGAGTGTGAAATCGCTTAGGAGACTAACGCGTTCTTGTATTCCCTCCTCTTCCTGCAATTCAAAGATCCGTATCTCTATACGCCTCTTCCTAAGGTCTGGATGCGGGCACTGCGAGCTGCAGCGAAGTGTAATTAACGGTGACCTGTATTAGGATGTGATTCCTCGTGTAGCTGTGGATATATGCTCTATATCTCGCTGGAACTAAGCAGTTAATTAATACCCCGGCACCTGCTGTAGCGGTGCAGCCAGCCAGCGATCAGATGATTATTACTATGACCTATTGTCCGACAGCTTAAAGAGGTTTCTTTATTTGTCTGCAATGGTCTTTTTTAAATATTTTCTTTGGAAATGATTGTCTATGATAGCGAGGAAGAATTTAGACTGCGTCGGTAATCCTACGGAAAATGGTGACGTTAATGAAACATTAATTGTATAGAACAGTTTGCTAATTGATTGAATATAGTATCTATAGTGAGTCAAAATGAACACCAATAGTAATTATATATAATTAATTATTTCTTTGATTAGTACTGGCGAATAAATGTTTTTCAATACATAATCATAATTTATTAATTCAAATCTTAAATTGCATACATGTTTGAATTAATCATTGACAATTATTTATAATGCATATAGTTCAAATTGTAATAAAATTACAGCGATCAGTTAATTTTGGAAATTTTCATTGTCTAGTGCACGAGGCTCTTGAATCTCTCATGCGCAGTGTTCATTTGCTGAGCATTTCTGTTTCGCATCATGTAATGTAAACTCCATTAGAGGTTAAATACATTGACATAGATTATAAATTAACTGAAATTGTTCTCATTTATGTTTAATAGCTATGCTGCTTTCGGCCTCTTGTTATTAAATATAATTAAATCACTCTAGTTTCTAACATTTTTATTGGATTGAGGATTAAAAATTCAGAAAATGTAACGAATTAAACAATGATAACGTCTTATAAGCTTTTGTTGTTTTTGAGACAATGGAGTAGAATACTATTGAATTCCACGCAAGGGCTTTCCTCTAGAGCCAAAGTGATCCGTAAGATCCAATAGTAGGGTAACGTTACAGGTCACGCTGCATCAACCACATAGTTTGCAAGACAATCATCTCAGTGTCAGCGTTAACTTGTAGGCGGCTTTAGTGTAAGGTGATGTACCGTGCCATTTTAAACCTAATTATTAAGTTAAGTCTAATCTGGTCAATACACGGACGGTTACAAGTTGTAATTCTATTTTCTTACTTTAATAGCACACCTAGATTGTATCTAAAGATAAGGATAAAATACTACCTATTGTATTTGCAGAAGTTTTTTTTATTTAATCTAGAGTGCATATAGCTTGAATGTTAAATTTAAACCGGTCTAGCTATAAAAATCTGCACTAGCCATTGACCAGCGTTCACTAACCCGATATGCTATATTTATTACATAACCAATAGTCGCGACTTATAAAGTCTTTAGCCAGTATACAAACTTACAGCGTCGATCAGAAGTACCTATGCACTCTAAATATATATCTAGATTATACAAATATAACTTGAAGGTATTAGCTACGGCTAAATTATTTTTATATAGACACAAAGAGTAAAGCACACAAATTAATGTTTGTAATACAGATAAATCTTTAAATTTAATACCAAATATATTATGCTACCTATGTTATTACATAATTTTTTTATATTAGTTTATTTAATTGTATTCGCGAATATCTGTAAAATTTCAAAAATTCTGTTTTTATGTAGCTGTGTTTTCAAAGAAACAATAACGCAATCAATCTATTAGTTGACAAGAAGCGACATGACATTTTTCCAATAGTCCATTACGCACAATTGGTTGATGTAACACTCAGGTTTCCGTTGTTCGCTACATGCAATGAATCATCATTGTTAAAAAGAAAGTGATGCATTACTCTGTCATGTAAATTTGAATTTGCATAGAAATGTGAGATTAATACCTTCCATATTACGAATGCAGCAACAAGACCCAAGCGCTAAGCTATCGTATACAGCTCATAAGAAGCTCTAACGTTATGCGGGTGTTGTTCATTATCTCGAATTTCTTCCGCTCCACCAGTATATATCTGTACAATGTGCGACAACGAGAAGTCTTAAGTTTAATTGAAATCTCGGAAAGCAACAAGACCAGCAGAGACGCTTTATCGCTACATCGGGATAATGAAAAGAGGAGGTGGGACTCAAAGTCTTAAGTTCGGCTAGACTGCCGTGTGAAGTTGGTCTGTGTCTGCCAACTTGAATGGAGGCCACTTGTGAATGTTGAATTAGATTTTGTCTCTAAGCTTTCTCTCTTTATTGAACTATTTAAAATATTATTTGTGCGATTTTATAAACAGTATGTTCAACCATATAAATACCATTTCGAATTTAAACAATAATCTTGACAATATTAATTTCAGTATGAATTATGTTAAAACTTTAGAAAAAGTATTAGGTGTACAACTTTGCTTCCGCCGTTTTTCGATAGATGGCTGCAGCGGTAAGTGCCGGTTGAAATAGGCAGGTCAAAAATTTCATACAGTAAGCTTGGACATCTGTCAACATAACGATAGCAGCACATAAGTGAATTTGTGTTTGCATCAAAAGTGTATTCTCGATCGAAGATGTCAGTTTTCGAGCCAAATTCTCGTCATTTGCGGGAAGTGTTGATTTTCTGCTTTCATTTGAAGAAAACTGCGGCTGAGGCTCATCGAATGCTCTCAAGTGCTTACGGTGACGCTGCTCTTAGT
>UELV01180873.1:0-43023 GCA_900490015.1 Megastigmus stigmatizans
AATTCGGGGTCTTGGTCGTTAATGAGTTAATCGAGAGAGATCGCGTATAGTTGGCGCGTCTACTCGAGGAACTCTGCTTGGGATCGTCTCGATCTGGCTCGATCTGTCGTTGATTGAAATTTGTAAATAACTGACTAACGTCTCTCTCTGGATTATATTTTACGACAATTCTTCTCCAAATGACCGTTTCCAAGGCAGTAAGTTAAGTAAATACAATTTTCAACAGCAGGTGCCACCCTTATTGTACCGTTAGGTGTATATAAGCTGTCATTATGCTTTGGAATTGAATCAGCATATAGATTTTCTTCGTATTACGGGTAAAAATGGTTTTCGTACATTAGACTTGATGTACAGCAGCAAGAATGAGGACTACACGATTGTAGTCTCTGTATTACGTTGGACGCAGTCATAAAACAATTTATAGCTTATGGTTGAAAATTCTGTGAAGAAGGTGCGACACGTATCTTGCGTATCCCGTAAACTGGGGCTTTAGGGTTTTTGATAATGCAGTTGCTTTCGCTATCGCGTCCGCGAGATTGTTTGGTTTCTCGCTTTCAACGCGATATTCTGGAGGGTCGTTGAGCCCTACTAAGAAAAATTGCAGTTCCTCGCGTTTAGTTGTCGCCGTATGATAGTTATAATTACGGTACTGTCTGGATCGATTGTACTTTCGATAGCTATAAGACGTCGATTTAAAGTTTCTGTGAACTTAGAGCATAATCTGCTACCGGTTCTCCTAGCTTTTGGCTAAGATTGTACATTTGTTCTCTGCTTTCTTCCGACCTGCCGACGTATCCGAATTTGCGGCTGAGATCTTGCAAAAGGTTTTCAATTGAGCTATTATAGTAGTGTAAGTTTATGTGCGGTGTGGTCGACCTTTGGAGAATGCACTCTCTGTGCTATTGCGTATTGCTGAAGCTAAAGGGACGTTTCGGGAGAGGTCGATGGAATTTATTTCGAAGTAAAATTGAAAAACTAATATGGAAGTTTCGGGACGTAACATTTGGCCCATTCCATATGGATTCAACGCTCCAAAAAAATCGACCTCTTCAATTTTTTTCAAACTTTGGGATGTTAATCTACTTTGAATTTCATAAGACCCGTGTTTTTCCATTTTTGTGAAAAAATTTTTTGAAGCTCGGTGTCGTCAAAATTTACATCGTAACAGCGTTATTCCGAAAATGAAAATGCACCTTTTTTTCAAGTGACCGTCATTTTGGCCATAATCACCCTATCTTAAAGTTTTTTTTTAAAAATGTGCAGAATTTCATCAGCTTTCACCTGTTTTTTTTTTTAAATTCAAATTGCTTTTAAACTCTGAGATAAATGGGAAAAACTGAAAAAAGTCGTTTTTTTTCAAAATCTATTTTCTGAAAATCCCCACCTTCGATTTTCACCAAATTTGAATATGTTTTTCAAGGCAAAATAAGCTATTTTTTTAGTCGAGTGGCAATATACCATTTTGCTGCGTTGGGGAGATACGACCTCGTAAACACAATGGTTATTTCTACACGTTTAAGCCTCATGTGCGTTATGTATAAGCTGACTAGGGTGTCCATTATTTACCAAGTTTTTTTAATATATAGGATTGTCACTTTGATATCGATACTTTCGCACAGTAAAACAAGTTTTCTACTCTGAAGAGCTCTGTATATTAGAATTTCACGTGTTGCCGCGCATCGATTGACTCGATGAGTACAATAATTGTAGAAGTATTCGCTATGAGCATCGACTTGGAGGGGATATAAAGATCTGTTGAAGCGTGTTAGGCGGTGGAAAAGAGAAGTAACGTTGGACGATCGTTGTACCTTCAACACTGAATTTTGCAAATAAAATAATTGAAAGGTATATGTATTTACTACATTTTATCCAGCTAACATAACCTAATAAATAAAATAAGTTACATAATAGGTTACTTACCTGTTTGTTACAATGGAGAGTACACAATAATTATACTCTTTATATTTTCTAAAATTAATTAGCATAACAAATCACATATATTTAATACTGTTAATTGTTTAATTCAATTATATTGAATTTGCTCAATGCTAATAATTTAGCTTTTGTCCAACTCAGCTTCTCATTATGTATCACCAGAGTGCGCTAGCTGCGATGCTCATAGTGAATAGCACTGCTTGTGAACTTGTGATAGTTGCAACATGAATCAAAATTATTACAAATATAAAAATCAAAAACAGTCGCCGGTTCGTAAAAGACTATAATAATATACTTAGTGTTAAAAATAGGTAAAAAGTTAATATAATCGATTATTTAGAAAAGGAATGCTATTTTGAAGTACTTATATAAATACTAGCCAGATAAAAAAAAACTACGTGTAAATAGAATATAGTGGATTGATATACAATGGTAAGTGACTTAGATTTTAGCAATCGACAGTCAAAAAAAATCTAAAAAATGAAAAATCCCCATTTAAATAACATGGAAAAAATAGGTGCGCGGCGACACGTGAAATTCTAATACACAGAGCACTCCAGAGTAAAGAACTTGTTTTTTGTGCCAAAGTATCGATATCAAATTGTCAATCCCATATTGAAAAAACTTGGTAAATATCGGACACCCTAGTCAGCTCATACATAACGCTCATAAGGCTTGCACGTGTAGAAATAGCCATTGTGTTTACCAGGTCGTACCTCCCGAACGGAGCAAAACAGAATATTGCCACTCGACTAAATAATAGCTTATTTTGCCTTGAAAAACATTTAAATTTGGTGAAAATCAAAGGTCGGGTTTTTGAGAAAATCGATTTTGAAAAAAAAACGACTTTTTTCAGTTTTTCCCATTTATTACAGTTTCCAAGCAATTTGAATTAAAAAAAAAACAGGTGAAAACTGATAAAATTCTGCAAATTTAAAAAAAAAACGTTAAGATATGGTGATTAGGACCAAAATGACGGCCACTTGAAAAAAAGGTGCATTTTCATTTTCGGAGTAACGCTGTTACGATATAAATTTTGATATGGCGTCACAGAGCCCCATAAAAAATTTTCGTAGAAATGGAAAAACACGGGTCTTATGAAATTCAAAGTAGATTAACATCCCAAAGTTTGAAAAAAATCGAAGAGGTCGATTTTTTTCGGTTTGTTGAATCTATATGGAATGGGCCATATTTAAGTGTTAATCGGCTGAAAAGTATTCTGGTTAATTCAACTAGCTCCTGATTAAAATATAAGAACAGTACAATTTTTCCAGTTCCGTCAATAAGTCAAAGCAAACGTAGATATATTTACTTTCTGTCAGAATTAGTTTTTATATTCTTTTGCATTCGACTACATGTGCAATAACTTATTTTGGCAGAGGCTATAGTCCAGGATATGAAATATATCGTTATCAATCAATCTCCTAGCTCCATTACCCATCTGCACGGCTTTCTTTTTTTAACCTCCCCCCTTCCCCCCTTCCATAACAAAAAGAACAGTTAAATGCTGTACTCGATAATTGCAAAAAATTCTTGTCGACTCATCGCTTGATTCCAATCTGAAATACACGTTTATTAAAACAGTTGTAGTTTATGCATAAATGTTGTTTGTATGATGAGTTAGAAAAGGAAGACCTCAATACTAGGTGTCCATTAAGCCCCTTTGACTTTAACTTGACGAATAAAGAGATACTTATACTTAATTTTAATAATTGATCGTGTCTTTGCTCGCTGTATGTATAAGTAGAAGTTGAAGATTACGTCAAGATATTGAAATGATAATTTTTGTCCTCTTTCTTTTCAAGGTAAGGGAGTGAAATTGATTTGAATTTCATATCTATTTAAATTTTAAGTATAACGATCTCTATGTCACTGTACATTTACTACATAAAGACCTATTTAATTCCAACCTCGTGTTGAAATACTCCAATCCTTCGTTTCATCTAACTACTCTATCCTTGCACAAAGTCAGCGGGTCAGCCAAGAATTTTCAACGACGAACCACGTAGAAAAAGATTCAACTTGTAGATCGGTCTGAAGCCTCACACGGAACCAGAAATGAATGGATATACGAAAAAAGCCATCAGTCCCGTATGCCGCGTAGCTGCTATACATCAAACATCGCTCGACAAATTATTTAATAACCTAACCCGCTGTATATTACGTGTTCGTTGCGAAGTACTACCTGCCTCCTCCCTTCCGCGCGCTCTAAACTTCTGACATTTCCATTCCCCTCTCCCCCTCACCCCACCTCCCAAACCAAGAACTTTAATCCTAATTATCCCTGCGCAGTGTAATACACGCCTCCATTTCCACTTGCGGCCCCAGCAGCTCTCTCACTTCGATTCCGCGAATACATCTCGCTTCCTTGGACTCTCTCTCTCTCTCACACTCTCTCTCTTGCTCTGCTTAAGTGTATCCCAAGATATCTTCTTTCTTCTATATTCACAAACGCAGCTCGTCGCGTGCATTCGGACTATACTCGCCTTCGCATGGTATACACCTACATAAATCGCCCGAGACACATACACACACATACACACGCACACAGAGAGGTTTCTTCCTCTATTATCGTCACTTCGATCTTCGACCCTCTCGGGAAAACTGGAGTCGGGAGTTTTCTCTCTCTCTCTCTCTCTCTCTCTCTCTCTCTCTCTCTCTCTTTCCCATTTTTCGTTGACGTTCCCGCGCGAGAGGGGAAAAACACATCGTTATTATCCTTCTTCTCTCTCTCTCTCTCCCCCTGTTTACGACCAACCATCAGCCACTTCCATGTACACGTATGCGGCATAAGAGAGGGACGGCATATTTCGTTAGATTGAAATTTCTTATTTGGGTTAACTGCGGAGGATGAGTACAAGAGATAGAGAGAGAAGAGGAGAGGGTAGTTTACATCAGATTGACTGCATACTCGCTCGGATAAGCCAAGCATTTAGAATAGTATTATGGGAGGGGTGAAAGTTCGATTGGGTATATACAGGAGCTCTCGACTATGACCGAATTGAATGATTAGACTTTTTTTTTCTGTCTCTCTCTCTCTTTGGAGAAAGGTCGATGAATGCTTAGAGCAGTCGGTCTCCGCGGATGATTCCTTATACACTAGATGCTCTAGCCAAGCAGTTTTATTCGTTATACACTCGTTGTCATTTCTCTATACACTTTACTTTTTTCCCTCCCTACATTTTTGCTGCTCGTCCGCTTTATATACCGACAAACGCTCGCGCGCATTCTTTGGTCTTCTCTTTTCAACCCAGTCACTGACCTACCATTACTTCTGCTTCATCTGCGCACTGATCAGTTTTACTTAAATAATAAGCACCCCGGGCTCCGGTAATCGGTCCGCCCCTCATCCTGATCTCGCAGCGATAAGATTAGTATTTCGTTTCGTGGGAAATCCTCTGGTATCCGATTCTCCGTAAACCTAGTATTAGGTTTAGCGGCACTTAAGCTTGTAAAATATACTTCCACCGTATCCCAGTTGTTGTGTGCACGTAAGACGGAATTCCCTAGGTGGTATATGTATATACGAAGGATTCTAATTGTAAGAGCTTTTAATTCCATCGTTCGAGATAATTTTAAAGGAGATCCAGGCGTGTCAATTTAAAAATTTAAATTTTTATCTCGCAAAATAATACTTTTATCAGAGTTTTGATGATCAAAATAAAATGCGTTTACTGGCAGAGTTTGTGAAGTGGACTTATTTTGCAATACACCGTATACGTTGATTATTTTAAAGTCAAGTTCTTCACCTCCTTATTCAAAACAGTTTTAATCAGAAGCAAGTTTCGCGGGGACAATTCCATGTGGAAATAGCGGCATTGTCAGTTGTAAAACTAAGTTTTAAATGTTGTTGCCTGACAGACGATGTTGTGAACTCACCTCCGTTCCGTGTGCGTATATATATTATATATAGCTTTTGGAGAGAAACTAGGATAAAGTATGCTGATACAAGCAGCAGTGGCGATTGATAGGAGGAGTTTTTAAAAAACTTTCTCAAACTCGGTGGTACTCTACGGTCGCCGAGAACTTGGTTGAAAAATAGACGGGGAGATTTCGCCCGTGCTTAAAATTAATCCAAGTTGTAAATTCTGTATGTTTGGTTGTTCAAAGCGGAAAAAAATTCAAATTTTGATTGGATATAGGATGGGCCACTTCGGTTTACAGTTATTTGGCAGGTATTACCATAAAATTAAATTTTCACAACTTTTATAGTTAAAATTCCATCAATTTTAACCACGTTGGGCTTTAATTGACTATAAAACCATTCACATGATTGATTTTCACGTAAATTTGATGTGCTACATTTTGATTGATTGTTTATAATTTGAAACTTTATGTTTGTATTGTCGATTGTTTCAATAAATAATTTGATTGCCGATAGAGTCAAAGCCAAAAATTCAAAGCATTCATTCTCTACAGTAATTGAAAACAACAAATATTTTCTTTCAACGTACAGCTCGCAATAATGAATAAAAATTCTTTCTATTATTAGAAAAAAACCATTTCCCTTTTTCCAATTGCAGATAAGCGGAAAAATCTCCCTCAATCTAACAACCGAATGAACGATTTTTCTCCACTTTCCTCAAGATATTCATTCACGGGCAATGTAATCTCGACGTATATGCACTTGATTATTTAAAAAGTATTCCGCAAGATTGAAGTATAGCAACGCTCCCCTTTGGTAAATAGCTGGTGTGCAAAAAAGATCCACAAGAAAAACATTGTTCGAGCAATCAATGTAGCACCCAAGGAACTTTCAAGACTCTCAACTCCAGCAGCAACAGCAGCACCAGCAGAGTTAGAGCTTCAAGTTTCGCAGAAATTCCCTCGAGTCCATTAAATATGGAAACAAAACGTCGCGCGCGCTGCAGCACTTCATCAATCCCGGGCTCTGCGCAGCGAAGAAGCTCGTGGTAATACCAGAACACATCCATAGCCAGCCTCCTGATGCAGTTCTGACAGTAATGAAGCCGGTCATACACACATATATATACGTACACGCTATACCACAGCAAAACTCTCGACTATGCAGCAGCCACGAGTTCTCGAGCATCCGCAAGCATCATCCGCCCGCGATTTTACTGGCTGCACACATCCGCCACCAGCGCTCTCTCTCTCTCTCTCTATATATATATATATATAGACACAGTCGAATGCACTTGGCAGCAGCAGCGAGGAGGAAATCTTGGATGGTATGTAAGTCCTGGCATCGGGAGATCCCGAAATATCCTACCAACGATTAAGATCCTTTCGTGCGTAAATTCATGTGCCGTACGTATACGTGAATGCGGTCTCTCGCTAATGCTCCAACACCGTCGTAATTGTACTGCTTGCTGCTGCTGCTTGTCGTTCCTAGGTAAACGCGTGACGTTCACTGCGTGTATAATTATGCGTGCGCGAATCAGGGATTTGTGTGTGAGTGCATAATCGCATAACGCCACAATGCCTATATGTGTGTGGGCTAAAGCGACGCCCAATTCACGGTAATTTATGGGTAATATGACGGGCCGACTGAATTACCCAGTTACCAAGTTATTATTCGAATAAAATCGGTCCGTCGTACGTATATACGTTTAAGTGGATGTTTCCCGGGTACGTCGAGACGTGCTGGTATAAGCGTTTAATTCGAGGTTCCGATGTCGTGTATATATATATGGTGAATATAAGAGGAAGGGATTAGACGGGAGGCCGTCGAAGTGCTCGTTACAATTTGAGCGGGTGGCAGTGGGGGAAAAGGGTCGGGGGAAGGTAAAAGTTTGCCTGCACTCACAGGCGCCGTGCGGCTGATGTGCGCTTCATCGGTATATATATATATACCGGTTTATACAGCTTCATTAAGCCATCAATCCTTCGATTCGATTTCAATTAAAAGCACCGCGTTTGCCGCGCTATTGGACCGAGGGGCCCGTCACGCGATCGTTCTCACGCTATACAGTCGTATTGCGCGAGTGCAACCATACAGGGTAGGGAAATACCCCGACCCATTTGATACTACTTCATTACTTTGCCACTTTGGCACTCCGCTGCTGCTGTTGCTGCTGTTGTTGCAGGTGTATGTAGGAGCCGCCTTGTATTTGCCACGTTGCAGTTGAACGCGAGCTTTGCACACCCGCGTGAAATTCTCGGACTCTGTAGTGCAGCAGGATTAGCAAAGTTTGCATTAATTATATAGCTTTTTATTTTATCGTATTGTGAGTTGGCTGGTTTGAGATTTCTTGTTGTGTGTGTGTGTGTGCGCGTGTGTTTTTGTGGTGGAGACTGCTGGTGGCCGGTGGTTATAGCGTTTTGTACATACATGTATTATATATATACGTACACGCTCGGCGACTTTGTGTTTTCCGGATTAAAAATGAAAGTGCGAAGCTGCTGCTGACGGAAATGGTGTTTGCTGCATGTGCCAAGTCCCTTTATTACGTTTGAGTTTGCGCCACGTTTATGCTGTTTTTTTTTTCGCTTACGATTTACTTTGTCTCGGGCTGCTTATATAATACACTTGCGAAAAGGGAGTGTCAAGGATTTCAACGTTCTTTTTTTTTTTTGTTGAGTGGCTTAGAAAGCGCACTGCACCAATTGCGGCGAGCGAGAACAAGAATCGTATACCGTATACACGAAGCTTTGAGCAAAAGAATGTATTTCATCATAGAAAATCACTAAAAGTAATTACATTCCAAAACGAATGTTCAAAGCTCGGAAACTCGTTTGCCGGTCGAAAAAGGCAAGCTTCGCTCTTATTGCTCCCGCAGAGCTACTGTGTAGTACTCGCAGAGCGAAATCACTTAAAGCCATTTAGATATACTGGAGCTGCTTGTGAAGCCGCACTCAAGAGTCTGCGTTAACGCCTCGGCGGTTAGTCTGTACACCCGACAGTATTAGCCGAGCCAAAAATATTCCGTAATAGACCCCCGCGACGAACTCCGCGCGTTAAACAGCCAAAACGCTCATGTAATTACCGTGTGTTTTCCAACATTGTGTTCGGTTAGCTGGAGCGGCGAAAATTTGCTTGACCTGCTTTCTCTCTACACCCGACGCACACACGCCTCCCGGCGCGAACACAAGCAGTCCAGCGCTATAATTCTATTTCCAATTCCACGAGTTGCGCTATAAAATATATACATGTTTTATTAGCAGAAGCTAATCGGTAATTATATATCCGACCCTCGCGTCGGCGCAGCAAAGTTTCGCACAGGCGATAACGTAACAACTTTGTGTACGTGCATGATTTTGTATAGGGGGCGAAAAATTTTGATAAATTTTGAGTTTGTGCAGGGTATATGCAAGTGGCGACACGTACGCGTACTAAATATGTCGGCGGCGAGTTCCTGGTCGACATTTTCAATTATAGGGGCGATACCAGTTGCGTTTTGTGACAAGTATGCCAAGCCGCAGAGAGCGCGCCTTTATATATATATATAGTCAGTGGAACGTCCCGTAGTTTCGTCCTGTCGTCCAAGTGAACGCTATATGCTGTAAGCAAAGCCGCAGCTTCAAGTCTATGGGCATGTCGATACTCAAATGGGCTAACTTTTGCCAGTCCATGTGATTTTGTGTCTGTGTGTGTGTGTGAACTTTATTTCGTCGCTTTAGGTCTCTCTAATGATAACCGGGTCCTACGTGTTTTCCAGGATAATTCTTACGTGGTGGTTCAATGATTTATTTGGATAAATGACTTATTATTAATAATGATAATTATGATGAGCTTATAGTGAAAAAAGCACACAAGTCACTAGTATATCTAGCAGATGTAGCTGCACATTGCGCCATCTTCTCAAAATTCTTCAAAATACACCAAGAAGTGAATGTTTTCCCCACACACCGAAGGTACCATTAAGTCTCATACCATATTTCCACAAAATTCCATTGCTCTCACACTAAATCTTCTTTATACTCGCATGTTATATGTAGATAAGTACACGAGTAACTCAAGCTGTTTTGGCATTCTTCAATAGTTAATTCGACATTACTTTTTCTCGTCTAGTATTCTTTCTTATGAACTATCTTCCAAGTCGTTACAATATCTAATAAATAAATAAATATCTGATTTAAGTAGAATTATAGGTGACCTATGATGCTGATGTATGAAAGTGCTGTGTGTAACTAATAGCTATGACCGGTATTTTATTTCAAATCAAAACAGTATAATATTATAAGCTAACTTTGAATAACTTCTTCTCGTAGGACTCACAATAATCTTTTTATCTCGAAATATTATATTATTCACTGATTAAGAGTTGCACAAAGTGTTTAAATAATTTATACGCAAAGTATCGACAGCTTTGCGATTTGAAAGTGTTTTACTGTCTTTGCTAGAGGTAAATATCAAGTATGAATATGGATTTCAGTTTGGCATAAATATAAATCATCGAGTAATAGGTATACGTAAATATTACTTTAAAGTATCGTTATTCATTTAAATGTTTCCATTAGCATGGCGTCTAACTCGCATTCGTCAATACTTTGCAGTTCCTAAGCTTTAGGGTTGTCTGTTATGAATCAAGAATACAAACCTTGTTATAAGTAGTTTAGAAAATGTTTTTCATGTGCACTCAAGGTGTTGCTGTACGGCCATGCAACTGCTCCCAAATGATAATTTAAATTTTTCTATCAATGAATATCAAAGATAAGACCCTGGCGAGATCGGAATAAAGTGAAGCTTTTAGAGGAAATGTATTCCCTCTTTATATATTCCCATCTGTTTCTACTTATATGTGTATTAAGCACAGGGAACAGCCATCTTAGTGTTTCTTTAAACATTTGCCGTCAAATGCAGAAGCTAAATGTTTTTTTAATTAAACGTCTTTTTATATACTCTAAATTATAGTGTCACTTTTGTACGTTTTCCTTACGTTTGTACGTAATGTCAATACAGGGGCAATTGTCGGAATCCTCCTTTGAACTTCATAATTTCTTTCTCAGTATAAAGACAAGTTCGAATTTAAGATTCGTATATTACCAAGGTGCAATAATTGCGAGTCCGTTCTCATAACTGCATATAACTCATCCATTCGCTGCGCCGTTAATCAAAATTAACGGGATAAAATTAATCACCAGCGCGCCAATTTAACGATCGCACAAAAATTCATGTACTCTAGATCAGGCATCGCGTTATTCAGTCAATTTAGGCGCGAGCTCCACAGTCCGCAGACCTGTAAATCCAAGTGTGTAAAAGCACATGATTAAATGTGTCACAGATTTTACACACACTTGGATTTGCCGCGCATACGGTCGCGATATAATCATTCGTTTACTGCACACCCAACATTAATTGTAAATTCATTATCCCACCAGAATTGCAACCAGCACGCGGGTGTCTGTGCAGTGTTATATATATATATATATGCAAGCTCTCGGCGGTTGAGGTCAAAATAAAGTCCAATTTCAATTTCAATATCCCCTCTCTCTCTCTTTCTAGCTTTACAATCCTTTTGAATTCTAGGTTAATGCATGTGGCCGGGGATATCCTCATTCACACACACACTCACACATAGGGAGGGAGAGAGTAGTAGTATAGCACAATCGTCGGCCATCGATATCCATGCGTGCCACGTACGAGGCTCTCGAGTTCTTCCTATATGGCAATATGGAGCAGAAGCGCGCGAAGCGATCGTTAAAGATCTCGTTGGCCCACTCGGCCCGCACGGATTGCTCATAATTAGGAGTTATGTGTAGCTGACAGCTCGAATCGGCCGAGCTCATCTTCCAATTTCTCTCTGTCTCTCCCTCTCCCCCTCTCTCTTCCCTCGTGCCTCTTCCTCGTACATCGCGCCCGCGCTCTTGATAATGGCAATCTATATTTTTTCCGGTATTTCCACTGCTCGTTTTCTCTCCGATGTCGTATATATATATATATATATATATGCGCACGTACGTATAGAGATGTGTGAACAAGTTCATCACGTCGATAGAGAAGGTTAAGAGGGTCCCACACGACCTGTGGATCCGTTTATTCGACTGAGTTCTACGGCTATATGTATGCGCTGGCCGAGTTTGAGCGAATAAAGTGTTATTGAATTAAGCGCGAGTAGCAAGATTGATGGTCGCTTATTAAATCGCTTCCTCTCCCGTGCACTCGTTTCTACTCCCGCTACACAGTGTCTTACCACGCGCGTTTCTCTCTACGCTTATCTTTCTCTCTCTGTCCCTCGTGGCGATGTAGAGCTCGGCCTTTACAAGCGCGTTTTATTTTCATCGCGCCGAGTTGATTTCGTTATCGCCCTTCTCTCTTCGATGTAGGATGCATTGTGTGCGCACGCTCTGTAGCATTCGTTTTCGCTTTCGCTTTTGCGCGTGTTCAGTGTATGTGCTTTTTAAAGATCGCGCGAATACTCGGCGAGTGCTCTCTGATCGGTGAGGCGCACATATATGTACACTATACGAGTGTATAATTGATGCTGCGGTAAATATTTGATATTTTTAATGGGAAGTACGTGTTTCGTCGTTTTCTAGCTTTTATCGTTGTAGGCAGCAGTGATGCATTGTTCTTTTTTTTTTATTCGTGTAGCGCCAGCTCTATCTCGTAGTCACGAAGTAAAACTGTCATTAATATCATTTGCTCATTGGCTCGCACAAAATAATATATACACCACAGGAGAAATATTGGCCAGCTCAGACCTCGTGTTTTTTATTCTCGCCTTCGACGCAGCGACTGTTCAAGTTTCTTCTTCCTAAGATGCACAATATATATTATTTATACGCAGATACTCTTCTGTCAATTTACGTTGAAGATTGATTATTTTATATTCATATAGGTTTACCGGAATAGTATTTATATTTGTAGTTTCAATCAATGCCGAAGATTCATCGTCATCCTAGAAATAAACCTTCCGCTTGCGGAAATTAATTGGCGCGAGCACATTCACCTTCAACCAGTCGCTTGAATTAAGAACTTCGTTAAAGCAACAATAATAACCCATCGCACGGAAACACCCTCCGACACCAATTATAAATCTATACGCACTATCGTCTATAAAGTCACAGCGTGAATCTTACCGCAAATAGATTTTACTCCTGGAATACATCATTTATTCAACTTCTTATACTTGCTACACTGCAGGCGCGAGTGGGAGTAGGTGAGGGCATGTAAGGCGCCAGTTGCAGGTGCTTTATCCACCGCGGCGTAAAATTGTATTTATAAGCCTTGCGCTAACATGCGCACGTATGCCAGCTTTCAGTAGCCTCTCTCTCTCTCTCTCTCTCTGCTGCTACCTCGCGGTTAATGCGGCGGGGGCGTAACTTACGAGTGACTGATGCTTTATAGCTTGGTGGAAGCCGTGAAGATCGCCGACGAAAACCACGTATACTCTCAGCTCTCGTAACTTTGTTGTCCTTCTTTTCTTTTTTCCTTCTCTCTGGTCGTACGTGAATTTTAGCTCTTATAATCGCATAATATATTTATATATATGTGCGTGTGTGTGTATTGGCATAGTTGCCACGATATTCTAATTCCTATTGGCACTCTGTTACTGTACAGCTCCAAAAGGTGCGATTCCGCAAACGATTTGCATTACGGCAGGGTAGAAGCTTGCAGCTGTCCGACAAAGCAAAACTCGATCGCGTCTACCTACACAAGTTTTTGCGCTCGTTCAAGCTTTTCAAAGTTCAAAGAGGAATTAAACGTATTATATAATTCTGTACCACGCGTATATATATATATATATATATATATACGAATTAATCCACTCTTATCGTGAAATTACTTTGCTGTAGTTGGACTTGAAAGTTGGGCTGCAGTTGCGACTGCGCTGACGCACTTGCTTTTTACGTTTAACCTATATAATGTTGTTTATACAAATTGTTGGAAAACTAAAAGTACGTTAAAGTTTAGCTAACAGATAAGGGCTGCAGGTATAAATGGACCCATATGTGAAATTACTCGAAAAACACGTGCGCAACAATAAAATGTTTCGTGGAAAGATAAAGAAGCATAAATATTGTATATATAATTCGAAATACAATGCAACTGTGTACAGGTTTCCTTTGTATTTTGAAAATCTATAGCATATAATAATTTATGCAATGTATCGTGGGCGTTCATCCAATAAAAAAAAAGCTTTCGCATTTTAACCGATATGCATTGTTCTGTTTACATTCAATTCGTGTATTTATGACTTTTTAGCAAGAGCCGCGTGTTTTGTCTTAAGTTTACTGCCCTGGTATAATGTATATGCCAGCTCTTAAAGATTTTATGGTGTTACATGTACAGGGCGTCGTTACTCTGTGCTTTCACGTGTAATGCAATGGGGGGAGGGAATCTTGTGCAATTACAATTATGGACACACGCAGCTATTCCGCAACAAAGCAATCTCTCGAATTCCTACATATTTTTGTCCCTCGATTATAACGTATACATACATCGCATACCGCAGCACAAGTGTACAGAAACCGAGTTTAATTCGTAACAATCGCGTCGCACTCAAATAAAGCACCCTTTCAAAGGCATATAGCATCTGACGCGAGCTGTGAGCCGCAAATGAGACATTCGCCACTCCATTCTCGCCGCGCGAGCATTCAATTATCTCCCATTGCGGCGCTCGCACGGTCCCCTATATTTACGCAGAGCGATCGCTCAGACTATACGACGGAAAGAAAAGAGAAAAAGCGCAGAGAAAAATCCCCAGCCACGCAGAAGGACATGAAATTCGCAACAAGTGTTCTTCCCTCAGTCTGCTTTCAAAATTAAAAGGCACACACACACGGCGAGCGGACGAAAAGGAAAAAGAAAAGACAACCTGTGTATACCGCGCGTAATCTCATATTTTCCGTCAATAAGCGCGAGTTCAGCAAAGAGCTGAGAATAAAGAGGATAAAGTACATGTGTGTGTGTGTGTGTGTGTGTGTGTGTGTGCGCGTATAGCTATGAGCGATTCTCGGTGAAAAGCAAGAGGCAAACGCGTATACGTGTATATAGGGAATAAAAAGCGTCGAGCGTGCAGCCCTCCGGTAAAAGAGCGTCGCTAAGGCTCGGTAAATAAAAGAACGCGAGAGGGAGGCGATATCGCGTGTGTGGCTCTTTTGGTATACGAAAAGAAGCGACGAGGGTGCGCAATATTCGGCGCTGAGATATATCGTTGAATTCCTGTTTCCTGCGATTGCAGCTGCTTGCCACGCTATATCGGACCTTGTTTACGTACAACACGTGCTCGATGAGTTTGTGGCCCCGGCAATTTCCGCGCGCGACAGATCGACGGGATATAATTGACGATTTAAGAAATTTATTGACGGGAATCTCCGAATAAGTATAAAGGATATCTGAATTATTTGTACAGATCTTTCGACAAACGGATTTTTGCGTGCTTAGTCGTTTTAACTTTTACTTGCTTGTTCACACCCAACTAGCTTATAAAATCGCTCTCTTTGAATGTCTAAAATATATTATATATGAATACGACTGAACATTTATTGCAATACAGTCCGTGTTTATGATGTGTAAACAAGTATTATATGTAGATTCAAAACGGTTTTTATATCCTAACCACTTTTCTTTTATCCTGTACACATGGCCAAAACCTGACTTTTACGACATGCGTATATTTTACTAGATGTATTTTTTTTTCACTGTGTCAAAATAGATTCAAATTACAACTAAAATGAAAATTCAGAAATTCGTTATACGATACTGTCTTCAAACACCTAAGCAAAAAAACTATATCTTAAACTATACCAAAGTTTCACATTTAATGCACTCACATATAGTAGCGACTCAAAAGCAATAAACCGTAACTCAAAGCCAGCAACGACCCTCTAACTATACATATAAGCCAGTATGAACCTCGTAATACGCATAAAATACACCCTCATCAAGGTCTAAAAATCCCATGACTGATTTCATCGAGAAACTATAGAGGAGCACTTACCGTAAAATAGGTAGCTCTTTTAGCAATATAAAGTTCGATGGGCGGAAATATGTATAGAAGACGCCCGGGCAGCGGCAGCAAAGGGCGAAGAAAGCGTCGCTCGGTACATATATATACACGAGCGTGGGGAAGAGAGAGCGAAACAGTAGGCCGGGGCATTTTTGATTATTCACGAGGTGCGCTGCTGCTCCTCTTCCTCTCGTATATATATATACGACGATGGAAATGCGGACGACGCTATAGCGGTGGGAGTTGCCCACTGGCCCATATAAACACACACACACACACACACACACACACACACACTCACATACACAGACACACTCTCTCCCCTTCTTCTCATAGTCTACTCACTCTCGCAGTTTGTAATTTATTTTCCCGTGATATTCTCCCCCCGTCACGCTTCCTTCCACATTTGCATCTGCATATTCTCGTGTGTCTGTGCATGTGTGTGTGGGTTCCATGGGAACGGCTAAGCGCGGCTTCGCGATCGCTCAATCTTCCGTAGTCGATGTAAAGTGACGCCTCTCTCTCAATTTCGGCTGCATATATATCCAACGATACAAAACGCGAGCGCAGCTGTTGTTTGACAGCCCGTGTATCCACCCGACCTACGAATGTCCTGCACAGTTCGCCCTTTTTTCTCTCTCTCTCTCTCGGTCTCTCGTATTCGCTCTTTCGATCTCCATCCCGTTCGTGTATGCTTCTATTCCGTTGTTTTCGAGTAACAGATTGCGTCGGAATGCCTGCATAGATTTTTTTCTTGGGAAGAGGATGAAACTTGTGTTGAAGATAATCTTACGATCTGATATTTCTGTATATTATCAAATCAAAACGATTTCGTATGATTTACAAAAAAGTATACAATTTCGAATACTAAAACGTTAGGTAGTTATATCCTGAGAAAATAATTTACCTTTGGAGAAAATTGCTTCCAGTTACGGTATATACTAATGTTACTTTAATAATTTTAATCGTAAATCACCTGTCGCGCAATCATTTTCACATTTAACGAGATATTTCATCCTTACGTATAGAATTTTGTTCAAGCAGATCGCTGCAAGATGTTCCGAGGGTAATATAATTAAATTAAGAGCATTAATTAAATGAAATTAAGCTGCGCTATTTAAAATATATATAATACCTATTGCGAGCCTGCATGATGTTAATATTAAAATAAACTGCTGTGCTGTGAGTAGTAAAGTACTTATGAAGCAAAAAAAGTGCGCCTTTTACACGGAAACAAAATTCCTGAGCTCCTTAATTATCCCCTTTTTCCATAAATAAAAAAGGCGACGTTCTCTCTCTCTCTCTCTCTCTCGTGAAATTAAAAATCGTTTATTGAATGACTCGAGAATAAAATCCCCATATAAATCCATGCTTCCTGTGCAATGAGTATAATTTTTTAATATAAGATTTATATAAGATAAAAATTCTATCGACGCATTCCATCTTCTCGAGCATCTCAATTTATTGCAAACATTTCGACGCATTGGCAATGACGCGTTAAAGCGATCGCGGACTCCCGCGTGTCTGACTGGCCGCGGCATAGCCTGATATTCATAGACCTCCGAAAAGCTCAAATATTTACCGAAACCTACACGTTACTTCGCATGAATAAATATCCGTATAGTCGAGGTTCACGGTCGCTGCTGCTGCTGCCTAAGTGCCTATAGGGAAAATGCCTTCATTCATTCATCGAGGCTGTATACACACGCAGTCACGCCTATTTGCACACGTGAGCGTAATTCTATCGCGCTTTTTAAATTTGGTATACATTTGCCGCGCGCGGCGCAAAAATAAAGAAGACACTTTTTCTGCACTGGTCCCGAAGCTTCACTCGAGAATCCAAATGAGCGAGAAGGAAATTAATTAAAATGAAAATAAGTAGTAATTAGTTTTGGATTTTAGCGAAAATATATAGGTTAATTGGAATGGAGAGAGTAAATGAGAATCGTTAGGGCGAAACTTGAAAGGCATTGTTTTCGAGACAGTCAAATTACAAAGTTGGAATATTTCCGAGCGTTCAAGAAAGTGCGTGGAATAACTGGATGGCGCGTCCTTGAGTCACATTAAAAATACGCGCGCGATGGCGTGCAAAAGTATTCGAAGTCGTTCTAATCTCCTCCGTTAATTATATATATATGTATATAAAAATCTTTTAAAAGTCGTTTAAAAATTAAAATCTTTTATAACTTCAGTTACAGGCGAACCTTTTTATTCGCCGTAATTTGTTGCACGAGAATACGTTGGACTTGGATCACGTCTACTTTAATCTCCTTTAATCGAATTACACTCAACTATACAGATTCATCGTTACACAGGAGCGTAAAGTTACAAGCAGTGCGGATAAACGACGTGTGCAGTTAGCGCAACTTTTTAAAAATCTCACCCACCTTCTTTTTCTCTCTCGTACACACACGGCGGCATCCCTCGCATCGTCCGCCCACGCATTTCTCCTTCATCTTCCGCTTTTCTCGCGTCAGCGGAACTCCGCAGCTAAATCCCACCCACCGGGTCGCGGGCGCGCGCCGCGAAAAGAGAACAATGCCCGAGCGCGATAGAGAAGACAGAGACGGAGAACGTGGCGGCATTCCCATAACCGAGTGCCACACGGTAGAGCTGCTGCTGCTGCAACGGCGACGACGGCTGCGCAGGAATGTCCGAGATTCTTGCCCTCGAGAGCCAGAGAGTGAGGGCAAAAGAGAGCTCGATCCATTCGCGCAAAATGACGCGTCTCCTACTTGACCTGACCCCTGCGCATCCCAGAGAACTGGTATATATATTATACGTGTTGAAGCAGCGACGGTGTTTGGATGGGACTTTAAAGCGCACGACTGCGTTGGGACGAAAGAGCCACATTATGCAGTAGCGCATGTGTGTATATGTTCTCGCAAGCTCTCTTTCTCTCTGTGCGACTCTTAAATTAAAGCTCGCGTGCACGGGGGTAAGTTGGCACGGCTACCCTTATGATACGTAGCGTGAAAGCGTCAAATGTATACGGAAACAGTGGATGCTTTTGCTGCTGCTGGTACCCGCACTGCGTATATGAAAGAATAGCGTTGTTCGCGCGCTCGTCAGGCTGCTTAATATATAGAACTGGACCCGTCACTTTTCGAGGACTCGCGCATTATTTTTACTTAGTTATGGCGCGGATCACGGCGTAATGTCTGCTTGCAAAAGAGTTTAATGAAATTAAGGGTAGGTTTTCCGTCGACCTCTTTTTTCTACGATGTTTTCAAAAGTTGCGCTGCAAAATTGTATTTTCTGTTTTTTTTTTTGGAATTTATTTATACCGAACACGCTGGAATGAGTCCAGGGCTTGTGCTTTTAAAGCTAAATTTTCTCATACGTCCCTTTTGCTTCTTAGTTGAGAACATGTGCCTTGCTGATTTACATCTTCCAAGCATTTTTCTTCCTAACTTACAGCTTTCATAGTTTACGTGGAAATCTAGAGTACAATATTAATAAAGAACGAAGTTTTACAGTAAATTGAATTCTGCCCAATAGCATATTCCAGGACAATACGATATAACTTTTTCCACGATTTTCAGTAGTTGTGAATACCCTACATATTCGAATTCATATTTTGCAATACCATATATTCAAAGGAAAAGATTAAATTTCGTAATAAAAGAGGATTTCTTTTTTTTCTAATTTTTTTTTTCCAAGAATTTTATCACATTTCAGCGAATATGAAAAATATCGATAGTGAGGTAGCCGCCTGTGATAGCATCGGGGTGTAGCTATACATATTTCTGCGGTAATCAAATAATATTGAATGTCAAATGCTTCTATATAACGGTAAGCTTATATATATATATATATAAAATCGATACACAAATTCTATTATTTCTTTTTGTTATTCAATTACGCTAATATGCATCTGAATTGATGAACTGATTATAAACATTAGGTGTTAAATTGAGCAATTAATTAATTAAATACGTAATACTTTAACAAGTATAAAGAGTAAAATAAATATTTCGCTTACTTGGTCGTACTAAACCACAAGAAATGACTGAAAGCTGAGAAAAGCGTAGTTACGCATCCAGTAGGATGAGTTAAATACGGGAAGACACGTGTAATATAAGCTGATCAAGTAATGGCCATGTAATTTCATATGGTTTCTCATACCACTTCAAATTCTTAATTTACACTTAGTAAAATTATACTTCTTCTTTTACAGAGTATATAAGGTACAGCCCAGAGAATCCAAACGATTTTCAGGATAACCTTTTTTACTCGTTCTGTTATAACGTCGGAAATTATGCTAGAGAGTCTCCTTATTACGCATACAAACCTGCAATCCACGCACGTGTACACTAAGCTCGATTTACCCTCATCAAATATGCAGAATTGAAGTAGTCTAGTCCTTAACGCATAGAAAGTGTTCGCTTCTCCTTGACTGTTTACCTTCTTTACTTTCCATTGTAAAGCAAGCGGATGAAAGGTTTATAACGAAGATGAAACTTGATGATGGTCTATTATGTTATGTATCTACGCTGATTTAAGCTGGGGTTTGCACTTACGACGATGCACGTGTAATAGGAAACTCCCAACAAGAAGATGTAATGGTTCTGTTTTTCTCTTTCGCCTGATTTTCTGACACGCAGCTGAGACGTGCTTTCGTGCAGGAGATCGATAGAGCACTTTGCTCGCACATCAGAAAGACGACACGGCCCCGCAAAAAAAAGATGTTTACTTATTTTTTTCCTATTTTCTTTTTTTAACGCTGCATATAGACTTCGCAGGGATTCGACGTAGAATCAAAGCTGCTTTCTTTGCGAAAAGAATCGCGTCTTCCAATAAATGTTGACAGATGGATGATAGCAGACGGGTTTCGCTTTGAGGAACGAAGCCGCATCGCCAAAGATGGGGACGTTATTTATCTTCTTTTTAAATTAAAAGCTAAATTTATTCTGAATAAAGCTGGAAATCTTTTGATTTATCATATAAAAACTGTTTAAGGATTTTTCAAAAAATGAAATACTTTCATAAAATTCAAAACGCAATTAGAAACAGATTTAAAATGAAGAAGTGTACAAAGAACAAAAATTCTGTAAAAATATTACCATACTTTTGCATACTGATGCACATGCAAATATTACACAATTCAGATTTTCAACACATCACCATTTTTATTAGAAAAATAATGAGAATTTCGTGCTTTCAAAGTGTATACAAGTTATACATCAACCGCTTAAAAAATTTAACTTTACGTTTTGCACCTGCACCATATACCGTGAAAACTCATGTTCACGAACTAAAAAGTTCATCCGGTCCGCGCAAATCGCTTACCGCGCATCTTCATCAAACACCACAATAACGAAGGGTCCCATCCCTTTATATACTTACTTTGAAAACTGCCTCGCACGCGAACCGCGGTCGAATCAACTTTTTCACTTCTTCGTCAGACCCCATCAAGAAGTTAGCGTTTCCGCTGCAGGTGGCAAAAAATAAAGGATTTATCGCCAAGTCGAGAGTCGAAACTTTCAGTCTGGGCACCTCTCTCGAGGACAGAAATTAACAATGTTAGCCAACCGATGTACTTTCTCTCTCTCTCTCTCTTCTTTTTTTTTCTCAAAAACTTCACCTTTATTAAACTCTCCAGTCAACATAATGAAAAAAAAAAGAAAGAAAAAAAAGGGAACAAAAATCCCGAACAAACATGTATAAACCGTGCAAGGATAATGTCGAAGCGTCGTAACAATCGTTGGCGAGTCCAGCACCATTTTGGCCGCGGAAAATCCAGCTCGTATATGCATGCACACGTGACATTCTATATCCTCTCTCTTGCACAGGCAGCACTCAGTCGTCCCGCGAGGGCGCGGAATTGGAGTTTTGATGACTGGTATCGTCCGTGGGTGTGTAGTACATCGAGTCCAAAAAGCTCTTGGTAATGTCGCTGACGACGCTGCGATCGGGTATACCTTGGCTCGTTCCGTACATGGCGTACTGTGAACACACAATGAGAGATGCCCTTGTATATACATATATAGCGGGGGAGAAGGTCGGTTGGTGGCGGCTGCCTCAACTCCCAGGACGAATAATTCCCCGCGGTGCGCTGCTGCCGCAGCCGCCAGGATACCGCGCTCTGCTCTCGTGTTATTTGCTTTTTGTCCCCATCGGGTCCCCCCTCGCGTTTTATTTTGTTTCGCCAGAAGGGAAAAAGAGAGAGAGAGAGACACACAGAACGGATTTGCGGCGCGCGAAGGGGTAAACATTGACTCGAAATAAATTTCAGAGATTATATTCGCGATGCTTGCGGCCCGACCGATGCATTTGTTTCCCCTCCTACTGGTTTATTTTTGGCTTCCCGTTATATCTTCAAGATTAAGTATTATATATAAGTCTTTATATTCGTGAATTTTTCGGCTGTGCAAATCGAATCTTCTTTATTTTTCGTACGAGTATTATTAACGGCTTGCGATTGCTGATTTAAGATTGACGCTATTTTGTCGTGTTATAAAAATTCAATTGATACCAATCGGATTGTAATAATAATCGATAGCATCTTAATCAACGGTAGTAATATATTGAAGGATTAGTCCGCATTATGAAGTAATGAGTACACATTACAGAGATTTACGATATATTGAAATAGATAACTGTCTGCAACTTAAGTAGCAACGAAACGGAGCTTAATATGAAATCACCATTTACCGAGATTTATTAAACATAATGAATGTGGGAGTCGAAAGTTTCAACGGCTTTCAATTACATGGCAACCCATTAACGTAATGACCGCTGGCCGAGCAGCTAAGCCATTTTTCAACGTTCAAGATGAAAAAGCATTCAATTTACAAGGGCGTAAATTATAAAATTTGTATCTCTAGTAATCCTGTCAATGCGCTTAATCGGCATACACTGGAATTACGTTCAGTGCACCTCAAGTACTTGTTTACTGAAATGATAAATTAAACTTCGAAAGGCTGATATCTAGAATAGATGATTTGAGGCATTAATAAAAAAATGCAGAGGAATGAATGTGTATATAGCATTACTTCAATCGTAGAAAATACCTTCGACTCCCAATATTGCGTAGTGCATGTAAGGAACCGCGATATCGAACAAACCACTAGGAGATTCGAGCTGCAAGTGCAAACCGAGATACACAGCTTTTATATATTGCAAGTGCCAGAGGAAGGCGCGTGCGCGCCTCTGCGAAACCGCATCTTGGTAACATGATTATCCGACGAAACGAAACTCGTATAACACCGAAATGAAGAAGGTTCGATCCGCGCGCTCAAACAAGTCCCTCCACCGAACCAATTAAACTTGCTACCACGCTATAATGGTAGTGCGCCAGCGTTGCTTCAATAACTCGAAAATGCTTTCTTGCAATTCTCTGTTTGCGTTTCTACCAAATGAGACTCGGAGCCAGTTACTAACGGTTTTACAAAAAATTCTTTTCGAGGTTCAATGCAGTTACTTGCCAGAAATTATGCTAAGTGATGAGTAGAGGGCAAAGAATGCAAATAATATTTACGTTGCTTTTATGAATATTGTAAAATTCTTCTTGTACTTTAATGAACGCTAAAAATGAGACCTTCCAGTAAGTGGAAATAAGATCACGAAAAGCAATCTACTACATTCGCTATTATGCGAGGGACGAATAATAGAATAATTGTGAATAATTTAATGGGAAGGTGAGCGAAAATAAATTGCATGGAGATGCCTGAGAAGTAATCTAAAAAATACAGAGGATGTTAATGAAAAGGATTAATTGAAAAAATCAGATGAGAAAAACCGAGGGCGATAATAATGAAGAATGAGACGAAGAAGTTGCTGAATAAAAATAAAGTAAAAAGTGGAAGTGAGCTCACGAAAATTGCGCAAAGTTTGGAAACAAAGAAAGAAAGAAAAGAAAAACGTACGGGAAAGTATAAGAAACCCGAACAAGAGTGAAAGGCGAAGGGCATGTAAATGACGGGTTGGTAAGGCAACTGATTGGCCATCGACGACTAGAAGACAAAGGAATATAGAAGAAATAATGACATAGAATATATAAGTATACCAAAATCGTCGAAATGAGGTTAAAAAATACAGGAAATAATAGATAGAAATATAATAAAAACTTTTTTGTAGAGAATTTTGCATAAGTCTGTAGTATATTTTTATTTACAAAGTTAATAACGAAAAACAATAAAATGCAACAAAACACTGAAATAATACCAAATGATTCTATCTTTAGAATTTCTAAGTAATGCAGAAAGCTTTGGGCAAAGCATTTTTTAGTATAGTAAACAATTCTCGGTTATCTGTTATTATTCTATAATAAAGAAATTTTTATTAATAATAAGTAAAGCTATTGCTCAATATCCTAGAGGCAAGAGGTCAGAAATGGTACATTACGGGCCGAGGGCAACGTCCTTTCATTTCAGCGAATCCTTCATCAAGCTTAATCGTACCTCCTAAAATAACGATTTTGCCTAAAGATACATCCACTTTGCACGTAATATCCCTATTCACGTATTATGCTGCACATTATTTTACTTATACGCAAACGATCTAATGTATCATAAACAAAATTTAAATGATAATTATGATCAAAATTCCCGAAAGAGGTAGATATATTTTAAAGAGTATACGCATCACTTGACCTGATAAAGTTTTGCGCGAGCAAATCTTTTCATAATTGTACATGAAAAGTATAACAACTATAAGTAAGCTTAAATAAAGAAGCAATTAAAATAGCAAAGAAAAATAGTGAATTGGTTAATTTTGTTATCGAAAACAGACTTCTTGAAAAATTTGAAATGCTCTAGAAGAAAAATTGATAGTATTGGTGTTAAATTCGAGTATCGATTTCTCCCCATTTCCTATGTTATCATGTTTCCTGCACTAGACCCATCTTTTATGAAATTAAAGATCGATCTGTACTGGTTTTCAAACAAATATATGTCATCGCAAGTAATAAGTCAGACAAAAAAAATTATTTCTGACTTTATATATATCACTAGGATGACTAAAGATATAGTCCGAAAATAAATAAAAAATTTAGCAATCAAATAGAAAAACCAGAGTCGTGTTAGTTCATTGGTTAAATAATTAAAGCACACCACATTCTGCGTGGAAAAAACTTAGAAACTCTTTTATAAGTTGCGCGATTATGGAACTGTTACCTTATAACCGTCATCAGACCACTCTTGTACATGTTTGGCGAACGAGCTGAATTTATATTTATATCCATAGAAAGATATATCTTCATAATCGTCGAACTGAAGAATATATTTTAATTCAATTAAATTTGAAAATATGCACACCAATAGGGATCAATTTATAAATATATTACACATGATTTGCGTAATAATTAGATTCAAATAATCTTTATGGCCAATTCATTATTTCCAATATATCTACTTGTGACACATAGAGCATAAAAATAACTATAAATTATATAATTAATCATAGACACCACCTGATTATGTGCAATCATATATAGTTAATTTTTTTATTCAGATCACGTGATTTTTAATAAAGTACAATAAAGTATAGCTCTATTGTACATAATTTTACAATTAAATTCAGTCATGATTATGTAAATTTTAATTTAACCCAATTACTTTTACTTCCCTTATTAATTAAATTAGTCTTTATTAAATCTTGTATATAACGAAGAAGGTGATTTAAAAAAATGACAGTTCATTTAAGATGCCATCTTGATTAAATTCTTACCCTAAATAGAGGAGAATCTTAGCAGTAGCTACGCAAAAAAGACAAATGAAAATTGACCATGTAAAACAAAATAAGACATTCTATTAACATAAGTGACGTGAAAGTATTATGATTCAGTAAAATATTCTTATCAAGCGAAATTCCATCGATTGTTCGAAACGTTACCCAGCCCTTAAATTAAGTCTTAACGGACCCAGTAGCTTCTTATTCAAAACTTTTATCACAAGTTGCCCGTATAAGGTTTCATTCGCCCTGCACTCGAAGTAGCTGCTGTAGTAGTAGTAGTGATTCTCCTTTAGTAAGCGGCTAACTACACTTTATCCAGCTGGGGGAGGAGGGGGGGGGGGTCAAACAAAAGGAATAAAGTAACGTACCATGCCCTCGGGAGACTTGTCGGGCTCCGCGAGTATACCGGCCAGCTCCTTCCTTACGTCGTCGACGAACTGCTGGGCGAGGCCTGGCTGACTGTGCACGTGGGTCACGCAGAAGTGCACGGCACTGGGGAACTGCAGGACATTGAGGTTCCAGCCCCGAGCGTTGAGAGCCTCCGACAGCCGATAAATATGGAAGTCGTGCGAGCCGAGGGCTATCACGGACGTGGCCGGTGTACCGAATAAGTAGATCCCATCCATTTGCCTCAATCTGCCAACAACGAAATCGTAGAAATTCATACTTACGTACAGACTGAGCTCTCTCTCTCTCTCTCTGTGTGTCTGTGTGTGTCTGTGTGCGTACATAGATGCGCAAGGGTGTGTCGGCGGGGGGGACGTAAGAAAAATATACGCTGCAGGGCGGAAGGCCTGGATAAACATGAGGTGAGCGCGCGTGTACCTGCGGGGTGTATAGGATCGCCGGACGTGACACAGGCACGTCGGGACAGTGGCACATGGGGAAAAATTAAACGAAAAAATTTTTTATTTCTTTGTTTATGCAAATATTTGGATTGCGAGCTCGCGCGTGCTGATGCGCGCAAGCTGCGGTGTGTCCAGCTATGCGCTTTGATTTGTTTCCCTGCAGCTGAAATATTCTACCAGGCTTGGGCCGAAACGTTCGTTTGCTAGGCTACTTTGAATTATTCATTGCTGAATAGTCGACTCTCTGCGCGTTCTGTTTTCGCATTTATATTAATTCGTATAGCGATTAAAGTATGAGACAGGCGACTTATACGAGAGAAATGCAGCCAAATGGAATGTATGCAGATTCCCTTGGATTCGATCCAATTAGGCAAAATTTTTTTCTAACTGAATAATATGCAGGCGGAACTTTAATGAATCCTCAAAAGCATAATAACAATGGCGACTGAGGTAGTATTTAATTAAACAGTGGAATCGTTTTACCACGCGGGACAGAAAAAAAAATTACGAATAACAGATTTCATTTTGATGTCGTAGTTCGAAGAAAAGGCGATGAAATAATCATTTGGAGCTTTTTCATTTCGTCTAGGTCTAGTGAAGACGCTGTAATGAAATGAACCATTCATCATGTTAGGGAAGATCCATCGTACAAAAAAAATTGGCAGAGAAAACTTTAGGCATTTCTTTTCCTTCGAAAAAGATTGAACCTTCATTCTAAAATTGGTGCGTGCACGTGGGACTCGCATTAATATCAATATTTAAAGGGTTATATTTTAAAATAAGCTAGATCTATTCGCGGATTATATAAAATTTCAATTTTATTCATTGAAATATGTATGTATAGGAGGAAACGTTTACTCGTTAAATAAGAAATTTATGTATAAATACATAAGCATAGAAACCAATGTTTTTTTCGACTAAGTCACTTGGCGAAATACCTCCAGTACAAACATCTATATATCATTTTTGATAAAGGAAAATGAGTTGGGCAAGACTTTATTAGGGGATCAGTTTGGCAATGTTTTGGAGGTGATGATAAATAGTTATGTTCAGAGAGAGAGAAATAAACCTAAATATTAGAGAGATGATGAAACATTTGATTAAATCAAGTTGATGTTTGTATAAAAAAAATACTGCTCTTGCGGCATTTCGACCTATTTTATTACATTTCTTTTTCAAATTATTAATTAAATGTATTTTCACTTAATTAATTTAACTGTACTTTCTATTTAAAAATGTATTAATATTGTTAATTAATATCATCATTTCTGAGAAATGCAAAAATTCCAAAGCTTTAAAATTTCGCTAACTTACAGTACATGAAATTCCTTGCAAATATAGTTATTGTTATGTCTATCTTTCTCGAGGTTTAATCTTCCTTTACAACGTTATTTTACTAACTTTGGTCGTAAAATTCTGTCCGTAAAAGTTTCATCTTAGCTTTTAGGAAGGTGGCTGGTTGTCAGCGAGAATTGTATTCCTTTCTCTGCTTTAATGTTAGATTTCAGAATTTATATAAATCTTCTGCAATTGAGTCTTTTAATTTTATTCTGAATATATTATAGGTATTTAATACATAAAATGAATAATAATAATGTTTGGTAGCAAAGTGTTACCATCGCTATGCAACTAATAATTATACACTAAGTACAAGTAAATTAATCGTTTTACTAATGAGTATATTATATTATACTCAATCTATTTGTACTTGATTAAGAGTTAGAATGATCCAAAAAAAAGACAAATCTACAAATTTAGCTAATTTTATCGTAATAACTTGCTGTAAGAGTCATATTTATGCAGCAATGGTAAAAAGCAGCTGCCCGTTAAATCTTATTAAAAATATTAAGGTTCTTAGATTGTTACCACAATTAACGTTTCCGCGCTTTGCGCTCACTATTTCATCGCAATGCAACTTTAAACGCAATATCTCATCTACTGTAATTATAATCTAATTACTCCAGAGATGAGCCCAACAGCAAAAAAGAGCATAACACGCAGAGGAATTTCTACCGGAAAAGCTATATAAAGCTTAACACGCGGTATTGAACTTAATGAAATTTCAAACATTTTCATTTTCTGTCAAAGAAATTGATATTCTGGATCAACAGCTGGTCCTCTTTATTGCATGCTGTGTTCGAATCCGTAATTTTTAGTTGCATAATTGGAATTATTAAGATCTTGTATAGTTAATATTATCAGGCTAAAATTAATTGAAAAGTAAACAAATAACTGTTTCCTAATAGTCAATAAATGATTTGCAACAATATGAGACTGCTGTTTAATCGATTAATTATAGATTTTATTTAATACTATTACAATTTAAAGTTGTCATATGACTCTTATAGCATGTTATTACAATGAAACTGCGATCTGTTAACGATTGATTAAAACGATTTAATTATTATTAATATTCAATACGATAACATAATATTGTATCTATACCGAAAGTACAGTTAAATCCTGTTGATAAAAAACTGGATCCTCGAAGTATTATAAACTTCAGTAATACAATCTTTTAATGAATATACAAATGTTTTTACAAGTTTAAAACACTATACGATTTTATTTAAATAAAATAAAAGTGAAATATATATTATAAACCAGTAGATATGTATATGCAATGGAATGAATAAAATGGATTGTGTCTCTTTTATTTGTCCATTTTTTCGACTTTAACATGGTCCAGTGAAGTTGTATTTATAGAAAATGAAAATAAATATTTTATTTTTATACTAGAATTTGGTAAACGTTCATCATATTTTCTAAAATTAAGCGTATGTCTACAAATTTTGCAAATTTCATATTTTAAAAAGAATATACAAGGTCAATTTTGTAAAAAGAAGTTGATACAAAAATTTAAATAGTTTTAAATACATATCTTACTTTTCTGAGTAATAAAGATTAATATTTGTTTTATTTAAATGGATCTATGATGCGTCACTGATCTTGTTTGCAAATTCATGTTTGTTTATCATTTTAGTTTAACTGTGCAATCTGATTCGAGCCTGCGTTAAAGGTGTGGGTGTATGTGTAAGATTGATGTAAACACTCTAGGGAATGGAAAAGTTTTTGCGAACTTTCGTTTGACACCTTGTATCTTTGACAACTTATAGATTTTCTAGACGAGGTTCTAGAAGTTGTTTTCCGTTTTAGCAGTTAAAATATTATCGAAAAAGTACTTGAGCATTGAACGATTCTTAAATATTTTATATATAACTGATATCTGAACCAACTTTCGGTTTTATTTGCTTGGATAAGTAAATCATAGCCACTTTGAGTGCCATTTCACTCGAGACAACTTAAGATAGTATACAACATTTTGATTTTCCTAGGTAACGACTTAGAGTTTTTTTCTGAGAAGAAATAGAATGAAATTTGTATGAGGACTAGTAAGAGGTAGTCACGAACGTTATTATCAGAAATGTCTCAGTCTTCATCTTGTTACTTGTCTGCTTGGCTTCTTTCCAAGCTCAAGCAAACGCATTTTCATTGCGAACTACCTATAAAAAATTAAGTCACGAATACGGAGTAAATTTAAACTAATCGCATACCACCACGTATCTCTGCTTCGCAGACCAAAATGACCGAAATTCTCTAATTGCAAGATGAAACCTAGTTTAAATATAAAGTAGGGAAATTCCGAATCACTTATACATATTAATGGTAGGTGTACGTACTCTCGCTCGATGAACTTTGTGGTATCGATGACTTTCCTAGTGGCATCTACGTAGCCTTCGGTACCGAAATACATGAGGGTAGCCCAACAAGCGGCAATTATGCCACCGGCCCTCGAGCCGTTGACCGTTGGCGATCCATAAATACCACCTGGCCACTCTGTCGAGATGGTGAACTGGTGGTGCCTGTACTTCTTGTGCCTGTAGAGTATCACCGAGGAGCCCTTGGGCGCGTAGCCGTACTTGTGGGTATCGGCGCTGATGCTGCACACGCCCGGCACCCTGAAGTCAAAGTCCGGCAGCCTGTGTCCGGCGGCCTCCATGAAGCAGATGAGGAAGCCACCGAGACAGGCGTCCACGTGGACCGGGATGTCGTAGCGCTGGCCAAGCCGCGCGACCGCCTCGACGTTGTCCATTGTGCCGTAGGGGAAATTCGGCGCCGAGCACACCAGCTGCGGGATCATGCCACCCCTTTTATGAATTATTGCCCCGGTGTGTTCGGAGGAGAAGGAGGAGAAGGAGGAAGAGGAGGAAGAGGAGGAACGGGCGGCAGCGCGCGCTTCGCTGAGGATCGCGAGAGATTAGGAGCCGCTTCTGGATTATATCATTTAAAATGCAGTCGGGGATTTCGGGGAAGTTGGCAGTGGGTATGTGCAGGCGCTCGGGATTGCGGAACGGTATGCGGCTGGGAGCGTGCATTTGGAAGTTTTGAAATTTAATTTTTGCCGCTGATGCGAGAGACGTATAAAACTTGAATTCGAGTAATTGCTAAATTGCTTTATTTCCAGATGTTGGGTGACTGTATATATAGTGGTGCTTGAGTCGAGTAGTATTCATAATTATTACTTTCATGTCATTTGAATTCGCACATTTATGGCTTTTCTTATTGAGTATTCTCGATTTTATTTCCAATCAAGATAAGGATTCTATACAGGAGAAGTTGATTTTAACTTAATGTTTATTATACCATGATATTTTAAAAGTTTTTAAAAATCTCGGATCACGGCGACACGGTCTATGTCACGTTGTTAAAGATTTTACCGGCAACAGTGGCTGTAGCCTGTAAAATAAACCCATTTTGCAAATGATGAATATAAAAAGGAAATCCCATACATATCGTTGAAAGTCCTTTTTAACCATCTTCTCTAGTTATTGAACAAGTATGAAAAGTCTTTTCCATTTTTTAGGTCCACACAATGTAAAACGACTGGCAGTAATATTTCATAGCGCATTTATGAGTCGTAAAAGGCTCTCTATCATACGGTGAGCGTGGCGTTGCGTAACTTTGAATATTATAAACAATTTTTTTTCGTAAACATGCATTAAATTTGATGTCCAGTATAAAGAGTGTTTGTTTTGGCTTCACGGAGCTCGCTTAAAAGTTTTACGATAATTGAATTGAAATTTAATTCTTCACTTTTAATAAAATCAGACTTCTCGCGTATAGTCTAAGAGGTAGTAAGTTTCGCTATAGTGTGCATTTCATAAGACCAAAGCAGACGATATAATAAGCGGTAATAGGTACAGAGTATCATTTTAAGACGTTTCAGAAAGTACGTGTATCTCTGGAGAATGTTCTGCGAGGGACGTATAAAACTCTAAGCGTATCACGTGCAGCTAATGTATCTCCGTTTGGTCCTGTTGGGGGTTAAAGCGTCTCAAAAGTATCAACTGGACACGTACAAATTCCACGTTACGCAACTATGAAGATAAGAAACGTAAACAACGAGATATCGTATAATTAAAATGCTATTTTTATTTTTCAAATATCTGTATTAGACATGTATTATAAACCTATTTGCATTTTTAGAAAACGTAATAAATCATAGTTTATTGCATAGAAAATTAAATAGTATATTTATTATTATAGTAAAGATCTAAATCTAGATATTACACGAATGAATATTATAATTAACACTTTGTACTAATGACTGTTATAGCTATTTAAATTGCGTATTTTTTTTTTAAATTTTGTTTTTAAATGCTATTAAATGTACGATAAATGTACTGCATTTATTAAATTACACTTTTTGCAATTATGTTATTTTTTGTAGCTTGTTTTTTTATTAAAATGCTGATACTATTATTTTGTTCGACAAATTATTATTTTTTTATTGATAATTTATTCTTTGTTACTTAAACACTATTATAATAAACTATCAAGTTTCTACGGCATAGATTTTTCTTTCATATTAAGTAACTAGATAATAGAAAGCTTTTATTTGTAAAGGCAATATAATAATACATTTTTTGGTGTAACTGGATACGATAAGCGACATATTCGTAAGAGTATTTTCGTTTTCATGGGCATGTACAAAGTATTGACGTAACGTGATGCTATTGTATTATGAAAGTCTTGTAATAGTTTCCGTATTTTTAGAAGTAAGAAACACAAAAAATATCAATTTTGGAAATTGTCATAATTTAATTGATAAATGTTCATATAATCTCCACTTTTATTTTCAATTTGAATGCCGACATTGGTTGTACGCACATAAAATAAATAAATAATGATGTGCACGTAAAGTGATTCGCGATTCGCTTTTTCAATTTCCATACTAAGACCCTTCAATAACCCTTTGCGGCTTGTGGTATCTCTCAGAGACCACCTATTTTGGTACAATTTTTTGCAATTTCAGAGTAGTTTATATTGGATTTAACTTAAGTTTTTTGTAGTTTCTTGATCAGAGGATGATACGAATTTGAAATTTATGTTTAAAGGTTCTAAAATTTTCTATAATTTGTTAATATTTATAAAGAGCCTGTTTTGTAAAAAAAATTCATTTATGATGGAACTTTTAGTCATATCCTTACGTAAATTGGTATACAAGGGTTTTCAGGGTCGCTGATTACGAATTTGAATTTAGATTTTGAAAATTCAAAATGGCGATTTCAAGATGGCGGCCACAATGCTAAATATTTTTTTTTTTTTTAAATTGGTATATTGGATCCGCCATTTTGAATTTTGAAAATCTGACTTCGGATTCGTGATCAGCGACCTCGAAAAGCCCCTAAGGTGCATATAACCGCAAAATTTATTTGATAGTAGATACCATTAACTCGATTCCTCAAAAACTTGAAAAAGAATTAAGGGATGATTTCTGACTACCTATAATATAATAGAATTTCTTAGGAATGCACTCACTGCACAGTTGCATCTCGCATCCGACAAATATCTCGAAAAAAAAAATGACAAACGAAGACACTTACCAAAATGGTGTTGCTTGTGATCGCGCGTCTCATATGTGCGATACTGGCGGTATAGCTATTGGGATTGACGGGAACCGTGCGCAAACGTATCTTCAGGTACTGCGCGGCTTTATCGAAGGCCGTATGAGCCGTCGTTGGTATCACCATCTCAGGCTGTGTTATGCCCTTGGCGTCGCGCGCGTAATCCCTAAAAGCCTTGCAGGCCAGTAAAATCGACTCCGTCCCGCCTGTCGTCATCTGCGCGTGAACAAAAATAAAAACCATCATTTCTCTCGTCCCGTCTCCCCGTTTCATTTTCACCTCTTTTAGCAGCATGTTTAAGTGGGTGCAGGGTTTTTTTCTCATGGAGAAGATGCAGTGCGCGCACCAGTTCAGTTTTATGACTGTGCAAGATTGCGCGGGAATTGAGTTCGCTGCCAGCTGTGCGCAAAATTTAGGAAAATCTTTTTTTCTTCTTCTTCTCTCTCTCTCTCTCTCTTTTTCATTTCGGATATTTTGAGGCCGAGAGAGCAGTGCTTGCGTGCCAGAGTACCCGCAGCGTAAAACGTTTGAATATTGATGAGAAGATTTAAACGAAATTTTCGTTGAAGGAGTCTGATGGCGATCATCAAAAAGGATATAATATTGAGTGAGCTTGGGCATATAATTATTATACACGCTGAGAAAATTGTAGTCCTGTTTATCAAAGATGATACAATAGAAACGATAAAAGCCTAAGTATAAGTATATAAAAACAATTTAACTATAACAGAAAGCGAAAAAATATTCCAAATTCCAAATCGGTATTTTTGTCGGTTATAGAATATTAATTTTTGAAAAGAACAAGATTGAAAAACATAGAGATGTTTTGTTTAAAAATGAGTTTAAATCTACTATTATAGAAAACAATGATAATGAGTATGATTTTTGTATATTTGAATCACCTTTTGAAATTAATCAATCTGAACAAGTACAAGTTAATAATATAGAAATAGAAAATGATATGATATGAAACAATGTAGATATTCAAAACCATATAGCAAACGATATAAATAATGTAAACCATGCAGCAAATAATTTAGAAAATTTAAATAACATACTCGATAACAATATAGAAAATGAAAATGAAATAAATCAAAACATGATAGAGCCTGAACAGGCAAATGAACCTAGATACAATTTGCGATATCGAAGAAACGTACAGCCACCGGACCGTGGTGATATAGTAAACAATTATATATTTGATTTCGAACGCATTGAAGATTTGTTTATCGCGGATTTTGATGAACCAATGAATTATAAACAAGCAATAAATAGCGAAAAATCGCAAGCTTGGACAAAAGCTATGGACGAAGAGATTTTAGCACTTAATAAAAATAAAACTTGGATTTTGGTCAATGCACCGCCTAAAGCTAAGGTACTATCTAATCGATGGGTTTATAAAATAAAAAATGGTTCAAATGAAAACAATATAAGGTTTAGAGCTAGATTAGTTATTAAAGGCATTCTTTAAAAGAAAGATGTAGACTATAAAGAAATATTTAGCCCTGTGGCACAATATAATTCGATTCGAATTTTCTTAGCTATAAGTACTTCACAAAACAAGCACTGCATGCAATTTGATGTAAAATTAGCCTTTTTGAATGGCGAACTCAAAGAAACCGTATATATGAACCAACCCGAAGGTTTCGAAGACAGATCAAACAAAGTATGTCTATTAAAAAAGAGTTTGTACGGACTGAAACAGTCGGCTAGATGTTGGAACGCAAAATTTGTAAAATACTTAGAAAAATTCGATTTATATCCTACCGATGCAGATCCTTGCCTTTTTACTAGTAAATGCGATAAAGAAAAACTTATTTTAATAATATACGTTGATGACGGAGCAATTGCTTCTAAAACAAAAAAAAAGAGTATTTTTGTTCCTAAGATACTCGAAGAGAATTTGGAAATAATTTTTAATTCTTTAAAAACATTTTTAGGTATGGAAATTAATCTTTTATCAACTGGTTCATTGCTTGTACATTAAAAAACATATGCTAAAAAGATCGGTAACAAATTTTATTTGGACAATGCCAATAATGTACGTATACCAGCTGACCCAAATAGCATTTCCACCATTTTTTAAAATGGTGAGGAGGAAAGTGCAAGCAATGTTCCTTATAAAGAAGCTATAGGTAGCCTCATATTCCTCGTGGCTGTAACTCGTCCAGACATTGCATCAGCAGTGGGAGTGCTGAGTCGATGTGCCGAAAACCCATCGACAATTCATTGGAACGCGATAAAAAGAGTGAAATATATAAGAGATTAAATATATAAAAAGAACAACAGGATATGGTCTAATTTATAAAAATAACAATGATTGTACAAAAATATTAACATTTAGTGATGCGGACTATGCAAGTGACCACAAATCGCGAAAATCAGTCTCTGATTATATTGTAAAATTAGACGTTAGTTTTGTAACTTGCGTTGATCGCTCGTCGAAGTCGGATACCTTTCCTAGTTTTATTTATATTATATAATATCTTTACTGAAGTTATTCGCTGAAATATTCTTTGAAAAAAAAAAACACAATTCCAAAAGAGATCCCTCAAATTGTTAAAAAATTCATAAGATCCGACAAGCATAATTTATACGCACGCTTGAAACAAAGAAGATAAAAGTATTTCTCAGTGGAGATTTTAAAAAGCTCCAACCAAGAAGCACCAGCCTTGACAAACAAACCCGAGTCCTCTCCAACAGCTCACGAAGAAAGAGAGAGAGGGGGGGGGCGAACAGGAAGCTCTGATAAAATCTGCTAGCAAACAAGAAATCTCATCATCCGATTGGATCGTCAGAGAAAAATCCGAGTAAAGAAGAGCGAGAAGAAGAAGACACTATCGTTATACGTAGGAAAAGGGAAAGTAGGGTCGCAGCAGCTTGGCAGCACGACAATCAAACTCTTCAACAATGACGAGGTCAACCCGGCCGACATTCCACTCATACCACTCACCCACACCCACGCACATCAGCTCATAAGTGGATTACACATATATATATATATATATATATATTATACTTACGGTGCCGCAAGAGTCGTCGTCGCCGTGGAACAATCGGCAGGCAATCCTGACGACTTCGGCCTCCATTTTGCAGACGCCGGGGAAGACGTCCGGGTGTAGGGGATTCGTGAGAGAGGCCAGACCGTAAACCTCCATCACTAGTTTCGTCAGGTCCGGCTCGGCGTTACGGTACACGCAGCCCGACACTCGGCCCTTCTTCCAATCGTAATCACCTGCACTCGTCGTAAACCACCAGAGAATGGGAGAGTTCGAAATCAAAGATATATATATAATACAATGAGACGTAAGGATACTTTTTACAGTTACAAGCGGAGGTAAAGTATATATATATATATAAGGAACGCATGCTATACGGATACGCGAGAGCTGCTGACGGCGACGTTTATCGCTAATTGCGTTTCGCGGCCGTTGCGGGCTTTAGTTTTGCGCTGCGTATGGTCGTGCATTCGCCGGTGCAGCGTGATTATGGCGCGACTGCTGCAGCGAGTAAAAACTGATTGGTGGGATTCAGCGCGTTTGATTTTGTGGCTCCTTCAACAATTTTACCCGATATTGTATTTTTTCGATAGTTTCTTACGGAGGGCAATTTCTCGATTTCTCGATGGGCTTTCGGTGAATTCGTGTGAGTATTGATAAAATAATAAAATTAGTTTTAGCCTGAGAAAACTTACAATTTGCTGAAAGAGGCTTGATAATGATTATAATTGAGTTTTGTAGATCGATAAAATTTTATCATGAGACAACTTTTTTTTATAATAAAAGAAGTGAAAGGATTAAATGTCACATTAGTAATTTAAAATTCCCATTCTCTCTTTAAGTAGTATTAAATTGAAAAAATCCTAATCTACAGGATTTTAAATTAAAATTCTACCCTTTCAATTGAATTTTCTTACGAATCTAAGCGAATGGTATTAAAACTTAATCCAGAATATGGACATATGTAAAGTTAATTTCACTTGCCATGTTTCCGAAACTTTCAGAAAAAGTAGATAATGTTGTTATATTATTCATTTGGGTAGTTTTCAACAACCGGGATAAACAGGCGAACTGTTATGATTTTATTTGCACTAGCAGTTAGTAACCATTGTAATATTTGCATAAGCAGACCAACGCTTCTGCATTTGACCTACTTATTAAAGCATAAAACTGTAAGAAATTGCGTTATACATTCGATATTTATTCGCGGGAATATTTAATTAGTCTTTTTTACTTATGTACCAGCTAGTGTGTGGAGCTTTATCATTTAATTATAACTATGAATTTTTAATTTACAGCGTGCGGTATACATCGCAATCATTTTGTTAATCGAATTGTAAAATTAATTGAAATTAATTATAATTAAATTCAGGTGTATACACGTGAATAAAATACACCGTTTCTCGCTAATGACAATTAGTGGTTTAGCAGGAGTTGTTATTTATAACATTATTATTCTGTAATGATAAATCGAAAATAATTATAACAGTTTTTTTTAATAATTGTATTTCAAAACCTTTATTTTCGTCAGTGAAGTGTGCTGTGCAATTTTAATTGAAATTCTTTGCTTTCAATCCATAAACGAAATGTAGATATAATAAATGCATATGCAATTCAAGCTCCACTTTTACCTCTTATTCCATTGAGTAATTAAAATAAATATATTATTGCAATAAGTTCGATGTAAAATTTTAAATATTAATTGCACGTTCAAATTAAAAACGTGTGATCTAATATTTAAAGTAATTTTTTCAGACGTATTTAAAAAAGACACCCCTCTATATACGGCACAATTATTATATCGTTGAAAGCGTTCGATAAAAGTGCACAACTTTATTTAGAATGAAGCCACTCTATCTACCTCTTTAAAAAAAAAATTCTCGCATATAAAGTCTTTGTAAAGATCTCACCGTATATGCGTTTGAATACCTATATATTTTTTTTATAATATATAAAACGAACTATATTAGCATATGTTAAAATCTGGCTTGAATAAACTAATGATAAATAGCTATTATATTTAAGTACGACGCGCAGCTTTGTTTCGGTAAAGCGATTATATGTACGCGCGGACTTATACTCTTTCTCTTATGGTGAATTATTAGTTTTAAAATACTAAATCTCTATTTTTAAGAAAGTTTTAGAGTAGCCACATTATACTTTAAGAGAGAAGGATATGCGCGTTTATGAATATTCATGATTCAATGAATTCATACCGAATCACTTATCGTTATAACAAACATACATAATTTTAAATGTTTTTACTCAATCCCCAGCACTTAAAAGAAAGTCTATAAATTAAGATGGCTGCAACTTTCTTTACTCTTCCGAGTTTTAGTTGTATAATCAAAGAAACATATAGAAAACTTTTAAAAAAAGTATCTGCCAAAAAATGCAAATCTGTATTACACGTGCTCCAAGGACAATAAAAAGTGAACCCCCATGCGAATATCACCAATCGAGTAGAATAACCACAGCAAATTCGCTGAATTCCCCAAGCAAAGGGGGGAGGGGGGTCTCTTTCTCGAAACAAGACGCATTATAATAATAATCCAGCTGTGGCAGCTATAGGGTCCCCAGACAGGTCCAGAGCTTCCACACACATACTTATAAGTACGTACACATCTATATGAGCTCACCTAAATAAACGCAGCGCTCGACGAGCTTGAGGATCTGGTCGCGATCGATACCCTTGGCCGGCAGTCTCGTTATGTATGGCACTTCCTCCGTCCTTTTAATCGCCTTCTCCACGAACGACTCGTCCAGCATTTTCAACTCTCTATCAATCTTGTCGCGCACCGACGGCAGCCTGCGCGCCAATCTCATGGCCATTTTCTTCGCTCTCTCCGTGATAC
Organism: Megastigmus stigmatizans; assembly: GCA_900490015.1. Taxonomy (NCBI): domain Eukaryota; kingdom Metazoa; phylum Arthropoda; class Insecta; order Hymenoptera; family Megastigmidae; genus Megastigmus; species Megastigmus stigmatizans. The sequence continues at coordinate 39,083 of UELV01180873.1, forward strand.
CTGCGTGCAACGGAAGCTGGCTTTAAGTGCTCTCTCCATGACGTATTCGATTCCTATGTGTACGTATACGTCTGCACATGTGTGTGCCTGTGTGGCTATACGTATACGTGTATACATGTGGGTGGAAAGAGAGAAAAAGAGAAGGGGGTGGGATCGACGCGAGTGACGCTCCATTAAGCGCGTTCTTCTCAAAGGGTTTTCGTTTTGCTCATTAATCTTTGGAGAAATAATTAAGGCTCGTAAAAAAGCGCCTCATTTTCAGGTGATATTTCTTTTGGACATGCATACGTCGGTCTGGACGTGGCTGGCCGATGACCTTCATTTGCTCAATTCATTTCTTTGTAAGATACCTAGGGGTAGAGAAGAATTGCGAAAAATCTTTAATGAGCCTTTTCACCGACTTTATCGTTGCGGGACACGTGAAATTGATTATTGAACCACATTTGAAAACGTTGGAAAGTTGCCTAATATCTATCCGATATTTGCATCAAAATTATAAATTTATCCCTTTTTAACTAATATAATGATCAAATCTAGAAATGAAGATTTCAAAAGAAAGTACTAAAAGAAGTTACAACGTTTTAAATGAAAACGAATGAAAAAGATCGAGATATAGTGTTACATTCAGAAATATTACACTCCTGAGTCCTGCTTTAAAAAAATATTCTTAAAGCTTGAAAAATAACGAGTCCATTAGGATGTTTTTAGAGCCTTGCACAATTTTCCTCGTAGTTCCATGACATTGTAATAATAAAAAAGTCTAAACTCTAAGCTATTCCTTACAAATGCTTTATGCTGCAATATTCCTTTTATTGCAACACGCACTTTAACATTCCAGATAAAGTACTTTAATATTTTCTTTTTTTTGTGTTTCAAGTATTTATTGTTACACTTGTAATGGTGAATCATGCTTTTCGGACTATTTTATGTATATCTTTTGTAAATTTCAATGCAAACTATCCAAAATTCTAGTATTGGACTATTTCATCAATACTGTACACTCCCGATGTAACGAATCTTTTGAAAATTTTTCGATTATATTCAAAGATCAGAAGCTCTCATCACTACGTTTCTACCTTGTCCACTGCTGCATTATTTACGTATAAATGAAGCTTTCAAGGGTCACTCCGTCTACCTCTGACAATAATTAATAGCTTTACCTAGAAGGGACCTTAGACTCAGGTAATGCGGTATCGTACCTGCCGACATCATAATGATGTAGGTATAAGCTATTTTGTTCAAAATAAATTGCCTTTACATTGTTATTAAGTCACAATAGCTATGTACGCATCTCGATAATTACATTTCAAACCCATTTTTGGAGTTATAAGTCTTTGTCTTACTAAAGTTTTATAATCGTCCAGTGTACTCATAAGTCGACGAGTTGAAAAGAACGAAATTCAATCAAATAAGTTAGTTTTTGTTTCAATAGAATCTTCCAATGAATGTGTTTCGAAACAAATATTGTCAGGCTGCCAATTAGCTAAATGTTAAACCTAGGAAATCACAGGGCATAAATTGCTAATATAACTAACTAAGATAATATACTATATATAATGTGATTCAACCATACCAAGAATTAAGTAATCTATTGATAAGTCTGACTTAGATCTACAAAAATATTCTATGTATGTACAAATCACGAGTGATAATTTATAAGTAACATTATAAGAAAAATTGTATCCAGACCTGATGTAGTTCATTTATCGATATTTAATAATTATATTTACCGACTTGGGGAAACGTTTAGCCTTTATAAAACCTCGAAAAATATTACGCAAAAAGAGCCGATTAAGCATTACAGAAAAGAAATATTTTCTTATACAAACAAGATAATAAACCGATGAATGGATACTTACTTTCTTCTTGAAAGATGAAGTGATATAACCAAACGGCAGCTAAGACGCTCGTCGACGTCATCCCCACAATTTCCCATGGCTCCCTGCCTTTGAACGTCTCGTTGATGGCGTTTTTGGCAGGACAAGCAATTAAACTTACCACACTCATGGCGCCAGGCTTACTTTAACTTGTCCCCTGGACTTTACTCCTGCAATAAAGCCAAACGATTTGTGAAAGTATAACACAATAAGTGAATCATTAAATATTTCATTGTTGCAATTATAAGTAATGACTATATAGTATTCCGCATTTGGTTTATGGCTATTACGTATACTTTAATACTGAAAATGGTTACTTTTTTATTTTAAAACATTATAAACCTGCAATTAAATAGCACAATTAATTTTTATTGCGGGATAAAGGTGACTTTGAATAAATCATATAAGAGGTAAGAAATTAATCGAGCAAAGATAACACTTCGCAAATTGAAATAGAGGACTAATTGCGTATCTTATCTCCTGTTTTCGATCTCTCTAAATTGATAAGAAAAAAATGCACATTTCGTACGCTAAATTTTACGTACTTATGCTTGTAACTATTTACATTGTACAAATATACAGTTTTTTTTTTATTATGTAATGACATCCCTGCACTTATAAGTGGCACTACCCAACTGTGACTTAATTGTCATCTTCTTGAAATTTTGCACAATTACAGATTACCAAAAAAAATTACCTGTTTATCTATTGTGGCAGATGAAGTGTTATAAGGGTATATTGATTTCATACCCTTTACTACATATTGAAATCAATATGAAGAAATGTCACTTTTTCAACGTTTTTAACCCATTCATCTCAAATTTTAATGCTACATAGCATGCCGCATAGTTACATTATATAAACATCTTAAAAAATAAATTCAAATAGAAGGTTTCTGATAGTTTGAAGTCTCATCATTAATTCTTTATAACACTGGTACCAGAACTGCTCTAAACATAGATTTGAAAAAGTTGTTATTAAAACGCTGAAGAACTAACATTTATTCTTTGGTTTCTACTCTTATAACACTCTATCTATAATAATAATAATATACGAGTAACAGTTGTACCGTGTTCCTTAGTAATTGTTTTGATGAATTATGAATGTATTCGTGGCAGCTCATAAAATCATAATTACCTCAAGGTAGTAAACAGTATATTATAGCAATTTGCAGAAAGTATCGATCATGCTTCTTTCAAACTCACACTTCACTGCTTCCAGTGGATTAATATATAATAGTTTAAAAAAAAAAGTAACTAGAGATACTGATAGTATACTAACTATAGAGGAAAAAATATTACTACAGATACAAATAAAATATATTTGTACAGATGATATAGATGAAAAAATGTTTAAATCGTATGTGGATTTCCAATAAATATTTCATACGTTGGCTAGTCAATTAAAATATTTAACGAAGATCGGATTTTTTTTCTCTCTCGTCGTGCAATAAACAGTATCGCTTTTCACCGTCATTATCTTTCGCTTCGTCGTGTGACACTCGCACTTTTTAATCTTTTCCTCGCTCGAGTGCAACATGAAACACTTGCGCCACGCGGGTTTTATTCCGGCAGTTATACACGCATATATAAGCGTTGATCAAGTGCTCCAAAATATACGAACACTGCCAAAGACGACGTTAACGAGGCGATAAAAGGCCGCGGAGTCTCGCGGCCTTTCATCGACCAGCCCGACAATGCGCATCCACATGCGCTTATTACCCCTACATTTCTCGCGCGATACGCCAATTTTCGCACAAAAGCATCGTACGTGTTCATCGTTATAGCCCCGAGTGCGCGAGGAGTACAAAAATAAACTCAATCTTAACTCGAAAATCCGGCTACGAATGCACTTTTCCGTCTTCATCTCGCACGCGTCTGTTCGCGTTCTTTCATCACCGGATCACCTCGATTGAAGCTGTATATATACATTCGCTTAAACTTCCACCTATATAGCTATATACGATGTATGTGCAGTTTAATCTAGTACGCATCAGAGGTGGACTGGATGCACGTTATTGGTGAGAGCACGTGTTCTCCCCCCCCCCCCCCCCCCCCCCCCCCC